>LQNS02278146.1:1521640-1543163 GCA_001587735.2 Parhyale hawaiensis | reverse complement strand
AGCAGAGATTCTCTCAGCTCAAAAAAAAAAGAAAAAATAGAGATCCTCCGGTCGCTTCAGAAACAAAAGTTATGTGAAGTGACAGCTTTGCCGAAAATTTGGTGTAGAAACTAGAGAAAAAATCAACAACGATTTTGATTTTCCCAAAGTTGAGCACAACTGCTTCATGTATATTTCCATATCGATGTCAGAATACAGAAGGTAAGCACCTTGTAAATAAGATAGAACATAGGTTTAGAAGGTTCATCGCTATGAATGGATTAGAAAGACATCATCGGGCCGTTAGGAACTATCGAGAAAATCTCTATGCTGAAAATAAGCTTCATAGAAACTCAGTACAAGAGCTAGTATTATACAAAACTACTGTGACAAAACTAGAAATTAAACACAGCTCAATGTCGTCAAGTTTCATGGCATGACAGCACGTGGAACAATTGAAGTTCACTTAACTGCATTTTTTGCTGTACAACAACTAATATTCAGTAAGGATACTCAGGAGTCGATCTTCACCGTACGGCATGGGAAAAAGGCTCATATGATCAATAAATATGTATGTATAAATACTGACAAAGAAATAAAATTAATTAATTTTTAATCTTGATATTTCATATACAGAACACTGCTGAAGAAGCCGAGTTTTACAGCAGTTCGCTAAGATCCAAAATTCACACATCAAACGGGAAGACAGCCTAAACTATATAAATCTCTACTTCAGTAGACTACATATTCCAGAGAACGTTAAGTAATTTAACAGAACTACACAGTTCAAATGGCTACGATAGCAACCGCCAAGAAAAATCACGGTTTAGTACCCAGTACAATTTTACTTTTCATAATTATAAAATTGGAAAAGTTTTTTGATCTGCGACCGTTTGCTCTTTCAAAATGGAAAGCAGTGCGTTGCGAGGCATTTGCATTCATTTTAAACGAAGAGAGGAGAGAAGGAGAGAGTTGGCACGAGGTGGGAGTTTATTCCTCTTCTTTAATAACGTGCTACTGCAGAGCACAAAAATTCAGCACTTGCTAAGGAAAACACCGTAAATTCCGTCACGCCGACGCTGCCTCATTACTCTCAGCAAAAATCGCCCACTGCAAAAGCTCTTTACCGGAATTTCCTTTGGGCGAGACTGCTTCCCGCTTTTCTAAAATGGGCCACGGTACAATTTAACGGTAAAAAAATTCAATTGTCATCTGTGTCAGTAACAGGATATGATGTAGTTGATTCACAAAGTGTAGTGAGCAAAAAATATATAGCTTTATATCTGCATCCACCCAATAAGACCCATAAGATGAGGCAAACATTTATACCAAGGATCACATTTTATACAATGCTTTCGACGGACACATAGATCCCGTTCACGACACGGAATATGATAGGAAGACATGTTATCCATCACACGCTGCATACATGGGTCATACATGTCATGGGAATCAAATGACGCATATGATCCACAACTGTAACAAAAACATTCGCGAAGGATTGAAAGATCAAGTAATACACCGAAACAAACAAAATAAAAACTATACATAATCGGTTCAATGATGATCAATTTAATCGTCACTTAATTTAAAATCCGACCGAATTAATTCTACTGTATACAACGCTGTTGCTCCAAAGTTATGATGATAATCAATAAACGAACAATGTAAATAAGGAAGATAATTGAAATGAACGTTACTAATGTCCGTTAAACTCGAATAACAGCACGAGTTAAAGGTATCCAAATTCCGTTCATTGCTAGATCATGATCGCCGTCTTTTCTACTGCAGATAAAATATGTTGTTTACGAGTGATGCGTATATTTACGACTGATGTGTATATTTAACGTTCATTCGCACAGAATATTTTGGATGTTCAATAATCACAAGCCGTTACGAATACCAACGTCTCATTACTCTTGAATTTGCTTCAAGTTAGATTTTATTCGATGTAAGGAACTAAATACATATGTTTTATAGAAAAAAAAAATAAACTGATGATGACGCTATGCCTGCATGTTCATATTACTGCGAAACACTTCGGAAGATATTAAACGCAATAGTTTTGAAAAACATGCACTCCTTATAGTACATCAAGGAAAAATATGGCTAACAGAACAAACTACTACCAACGACTGTGAGTACAATTCTGCGTCCCTGATAGCTTGTAACACTGCAGATATATGCACTGCAACTATTTTCGAACACGCAAACACGGACGCAAGACTGCAAAGAAACATTCACAGCACTCTACAACGGTGCAACAGAGGCTGCTGCTCCAAACGCATGCGATATTAAGACGCCCGTAAAAATCTATTATTCACCTCTTGAATGCGTCTCGGTTTGAGAGAAGACGGTGAGCCGCAATATGGCGATGTGGATGCGGTTGTGGGTATTATACACGCGGGCGTCGAATTGGAAAGGAAATTTCTTTGCTTCAATGAGGCACGATAGCACTGGTCGTTGTATACTATGGCACGTTATCCACGTAAACAATAGTCAGCAACATAGTAATGTTTCCTGAATATTAAAGCCTCACAATGTAAATAAATTCAGCTAAACAAGTCTAGTGGCTCAAAAGCTAATGCCATAGAACTTCATGAAAGTGTTGAAGCTAAAAGTACTTTTGTAGAATACCGTCATATTATTCGTACAACTTCATTAGTAATTACTGGCACGGTGAGCATATCGCAATATATGTGGCCATTCTTGTCGAATGCCGCCACCAGTGTCATTGACAGAGAACGCGTCAGACAGAATTATTTCAGCGAAACACAAAAGTTTTACTTAGTAGTTATAAGGCTACGGGGAAGTAATACTTCGCAAAAGGTTAATGTTATTAACAGTTTTTAAAATAAAAGAACAAATGGGCTGACAAACTGGGCAAAATGTAGATTTACAATTATTTAAAATATTTGCATCATAGTGAAAAATAATAAAGACACTAAACACAAAGCTTTTTATATGCATCAGAGAGTATGCAATCTATATGCAGTGCAATTTTTATGAAAGTGAGAAATCTCGTTAAATCATCAATAGAACAGTGTATATACTGAAAATCGTACCTCTGTCCGTAAGCGAATCATTTTCGTAAGTGTTTGTTGCTTTGGTGATATATTTCCGACATAATTTCGAAAAAATGTCAGTAAGTGCAAAATACTAATAGTGCAAATAACAGCTGATAAATTCGCATACAAGCACACTTAGCGAATTTTTTTAGAATACTGAGGTTGGTTTTATTAATTAATGCTATATTGAAATTTTCAGTCACAAACAAACTACAGTTTTCTGGTTGACCGCTGTGAAGTGTACACAGTTTTGATTTGTTTATTTTGTTGCAATGTTTCTACAAAGTCTCGATCATAGAGAGCAGAAAGTAACTTCATTTCATTAAACCCTCATCGAACTAAGAGTCGGGACGCTGTCCTTCCAATTCTATGCTTTTTCCAATTTTTGATAAAGAAATTGTTTGCTCAACCCAATTATGAAATTCTATACTATTTCAGCAAAACCATGACACTTGCCATAACGATTCAGCACTTTCAAACAAATAACATTGGGAAACTGAGACGAGTGTATAATGGAATCTATCATTCTGGAGATTACATCTAAGATGACATACACTCAGACCTCAACCCACATAAACAATCATAAAATGTATTGCATCTGTTCTCCTGATGTCGAAAATATAAAAAACTCTCTAATATATTCATTTGTGTCCGCCATGACAAACCCAATCATTTCACAATCGTAAACTTCCCTGGAATTTCTGGGTTTTATCGTCCCTTCTAGCCGCGGGTAACTTTAAACGGTTAGCGTGACCTTTGCTGAAATACATTGGACCACAGAAAATACTAAGATTCGCTGTTAAAATTCATCACTCTTGATCGACTTGCATCCACTAGCCAGCCATTGCGTGAACTACGGAAAGGAGAGGAGAAAACATAAAACTACATTACAGAATTTCGTTCTCTGCATGATCTTACTGTCGACCTTGAACATAGCATTAACGGTTCTTGTTGTTCAGCATTCATCGTTTTCACATTAAGTATATAATATATATAGTCAGTAAAATAGCTTTCTGCATGCACATTGCACTTTCGCCCTTTTAACGCCAGATCTACAGCTTCAAACTGAATTTGAGTTTCATTTACTACTCCCTAATTCTTACTAAAGCAGTTTTCTCACAGAGCAGCAACAAACCTTACCGTACCAAACAATGCCTCGACCATTACATTTCCCATCGTCGTTACTTACCGCAGAACTCTAATGGCAGGCTGCAGCCTCAGCTTCTCCATTTTTTAGCGCAAATAGGAAATTTTCGACCTGCTGCAAAGCATAATGCTTATGCGTGCAATCTACAAGTTGACTATAAAGCATTCATTAAGAGTGTCTGTGAATGCAAGTGACGGCCACCGAAACACTCGAGTGTCGCAAGACGCACCAACACGCGCTGCATAGCAAGTGTCAACAGAAACAAATAAATGGAAGGAAAAACACCTCGGACGATCTCACCAAAAAACCTGAGCTCGGGGCTCCTGCTATGGAGTTGAGAGAAATAAGCGGAGAGGTAATCCCCGGGCTTTGCATTTTTGAACAACGCACTGGTGCTCCAGGGCAAAACATTCCAAGCCATGAATGCAATCAACATTACGATAGGACGAGGTAATAATCCCTCCTCAAAAATATCCAGCCAAGGCATTGCGAGATGCATCGTTTACACCTAGGCGCCATTTCCATTCACGAAAGACCCGTTAAGCCCTAATGGCGGGGCAAGTTCAAGACACCACAAGAAATTTTTATTTTCCAGCATGCAAGAGAAATACAGAAAGCAACGATGCATCGCCGCGGTCAGATTTTTCTCTCGGCAGTATTCTAATTTTTGGAAGAAAGAAAAATGACACACACAGGAGTATTTTAGCAAAAATGCAAAGAAAATAAAGGCGCAGTGCTGGCGATACGAAGGGACTTTTACTTCAAATTGGGTCAAACGATGCGTGTGTATATTTAACAAGAGCCAAAAAGTTACGGAATACTGGAGCGCCTCTTAGCAGCAACGAGAAATTTTGGAACATGTACGCAACTGAATAAGCTGTTGCACAACTAATGAAAAGTATCATTGTAAAGATAAATACTTTCTGAGGTAGCAATGCTATAGCAGCATAAATCGCAAGGACACTAAGAGATATGGTCTCACCATTTCATCAAGACAGTTCGGTCGTGATCAAATTCCTTTATTGCGGTGCCAATTCTGTGGGTATTTCTAAGATTTTTCTATACGTAAACAGGTAGTGGGCGGGGCTAAAACATGGGCCAAACAAAAGCTCAGAAATGCCCATAGAATTGGCAACGCTATAGTGGAATCTGACCACGGCCGAATTCCTTGATCAAATAGTCAGACTATAGTCTCATCATTTAAGCATTTTTCATGTGTTTCAAGTAGTAACCGAGAAACAGCGATAGTATAGTGGCATGCACAGTAACATGTAGCTACCGTGAAGGGAGAACCAACAGCGAATTATCTCCACCGTGCACGTGACCGTTGGCCTCTGGTGTACTTGCATCCTTTTTAAATTAGAATCCAGTAAATTGTTGAATTCCAAAACTTCATACTAGTGGCGTTTTCAATATGCAGCAGCATTCTGCTAAATAGTCTTGCTCCAGCACAGTCATAATGAAGCTATTACGATATTTTGTCGCCACGGCATTGCCACCATCTCTACTAGGAATGTGTACGTCACAAGGAAGGAGAACTGGGTCGAAGTCCTTTACTTGAATATACCATACTGAAGCACAGACTCAGAATTACAAAGTGACTCTTTCCTTTTCATATGAAGTAAAACAGCACAGAAGTAGTTGGAAATCAAATAGGGATGTGTGCTCAGAAACTATTACGACATCTGTTTTTCTTCAAGATGCGTGATATGAAGTACCTATCGACGCTGTACATAGCCTAACTGGATAAGCCTCGCGCTAACAGATTCGAACTTCCTGGTATTAATTCTGATACCAAAATCCGTAAAACAAAAACACTATGAACAGTTAATCATGCCCGCCAAAAGTTCGTTAACGTTCGCTATAGGTATTACAAATATCCATATATAGCCACAGTGACAAACCAGGAAAAACATTCTGAGAGCACATACCGACCTCCACCATACAAACAAGGCAATGTAAAGAAAAAATTCAAATTGGTCCTGAACAGGATTTTCCTTTCATCATCGTCAAAATTTGGTTATCTGTGCCTCTTGACATTTGTAACGGTTCCTATAATTTCCTCTAAGATCTTTCCTGAAGTTTTTTTTAGTTATGTTCTCACAAATACTAAGACAACATATTGTTAAGCACACAAACAAACTGACTGACCGATCATCACCAAAGTTGGTTGTTTGTGCCTTCTAACACTTCTAAAAATTCTTTCAAATTTCATGAAATCTGTCCATTACTTTTCGATTTATGTTCTACCAAAATATGAAAACAAACATAGAGCTAAACCGATAAACGGACTAAGTCCGACTAACAGATCATTACAAAAAGCTAGTCACTTACTCTTAGTGGCAATCCCAATAATTCCTGCAAATTTCATGAAGATCCGTTCATAACTGAATGAGTTATATTAGTGAGAAAAATCAGCAGACAAACAAAGAATCGGTAGAACAGATCTTCACCAAAAGTTAATCATCAGTTTCTTCTAACATATCCGATATTGCCTGTAAATTTCATATAGATCCCTCCATAACTGTTTGAATTATCTTGTTGACAGACAAGCTCCGTCAAAAACATAGGTAACCTCTTCGGAGGAGGCAATTAGCATTTTTAATGAAAATCATTACGATAACTACCACGTATGTTATGGTATTCGCAACGTATGGCCATCAGTTGAAAGAAGCATTCTGACGACCCATGGCAAAAAACACAAATATACATGCCTAACATTTCCATAATGCAATTCAATGAAACCAAGCTTCATGTTGATGCCCGACAATAACTTACTGAACAAGTGTTGCTTGATCACTGGCTAGTTTCCGGGTGTAAACAAATAGCCGCGCCAGCGTCACGACGATGAAAATGTTTCAAAGAGGCCCAACTCTTCTTATCTGCTACAGATAAGAGCTGCAGGGAAGGCAGGTCACTTCAGCAGACATCGATCCCACGTCGCGACCAGTAATCGGGATATTTACTAGAGAATCCAGAAAGTTACTGTCATGATGATCTTGTGCCGCAACTCTCAACGTAAATTACACAAGAATAGCCCATACACCGGAGTCCCTTGTGATTGGAAGGCTAGAGGAGATCAAACTATGTCTGCAGTTACATCTAGCAAACGGTGTGGTAAGGAAACGAAAGGGAAGATATGATATTAACAGAACTTGGACGAAAGCAGCCATGACGATGGAAGTTACTCGAATAAGATGAATTAGTGTATCGCTATAAGCAATAGGGCGAGTGCGTCAACTTGTTAGCTGGGGATTAAGTTGATATCCTGCACTACAACACAAGGTAGATACCGACTCATACAAAAGGTTCGCTGTATCCAACCCCGAAGGGACTTTTGATTCACACGATGCAGCTTATCAGTGCAACGTTATTGTGAAACAGAAAGTTCCCAGCTGATTTTCTTGTCCAAACGTACACAAAAAATAGTACCTATCAAGTTTTAAAGCATGAAATATTACTTGGTGCGAAAAACTGGCCCTGAAAAAAACAATTGGTCACATTCAGTGACAGATTAAATTATCTACTGTATTAGAATCATAATCAATCTCAACCAATAAAAAACAACAACGGCCCTTTGAGACTCAACGTTAACAGCAGCCCACAAAACCGCTCGTTCGAAATGGGCCAGAACACATACACATTGGACAGTCGAGGACTGGAAAGGTGTCATCTGGTCAGTTGAATCACGAGTGTCTCTAAGTAAACGATGCCCGCCGTCGTGTTCACAGAAGATCACATAAAGCCTTCAACGAAGTCGGTGTGCAAAGGGCGATAGGTACAAGCAGGAGGTGGGTCTGCCATGTTCTGAGGCTGTTTTAATTATTCGGAAGTAAGCCCTTTAAAGAATCGATTCATGCAAGAGGGGTTCAATATCGATCAAGTGTACATTAGAAATTTTGTAGACTCAATACTATCCAGAATTGCGACTCGTGGAGGTCCTACATATTATTAGTAACGTGTTAATAATTTTTTTTTGTCCAAGGAGGTTATATTTTTGAAAATTATTAGCTATAGTCATAGAGCAGCTCAGCAAAGTTATGCTGTCCGAGTACTTTTCTGACGTTGCTTTACACCCCAATTACTCATTTCACGTCACCAGTTATTTTTTACGATGAGTCACGGTTACGTCTGAAAAGTACAAAATTCTAGCAAAAATTGTTCAACTTCAACGATAATACAACCAGATAACTACTTCTGGCAAATGCTCATTAGCACAAGCCACTAATAATGGGTTTGAATAGTGAGCGATGTTCACTAGCGGTCTGTGTATCATTGCACGGAACTAGCGGACAGAAAATGTAGCATCACTGAACGGCGGCGATGTTGGCCAATGTGTTAGCTGCAGCAATTTGTTGTTAAATTGTTGACTTCTCAGCAAAAAAATTTTCTGCTTCATGGTTATGATTCTTGTATGTACAGCACATCACCAAAGTTGAATCATTAGTGTCGGACGTGGGCCCGACCAACAGAAGTCATTTTTTCCCATCCAGCAGCCACGGCCAAATTCGGTCAACCCCGACAGTCCACTTCTGCATTAACCGGAGATATGACCGGGGTCAGTTTCTATGCTACCATAGGAAAAAGAGAAGCTCCGAAATGTAATTATAATACTCTTTTAAATAATTAACTTACGAAGCCTAATAATGGACAAATCATCAATTGCTAATTTGCTTCAATTAAGAGACTTTTTAAACAAGACCCCCCTTCCAAACACGTCGGTTACCTTTAGCAATCATCATTATTTTTACAACTGTTTTTATTCCATTTAAAATTCAGTGTGATATTTTACAGTGTTAGTGCAGTGGTGTAGCAAACACCAATAATATTCATCATATTTACAAGGTTTGTTCCACATCACTCCAAACTTCGGCGCACCCAGGTGGCTACCGTACTACTTTTGAGTAGCCGCCATACTTGTCAAACAAGGCTTTATAATGTTCTAGTCAGAAAGTTCAAGCCTCCGTTTCCGAGCAGAACGATATCACAGAGGAAAGAGCAAGGGACATATTGTATGTCGATAACAATGGGGAAACCATGCACGAAGGTGTATCAACGCGCAAGGGAACAGCAAGTCGGGAAATAAGAGGAAGAACAGAATAAAGCATGAGCAAGTAGGAGTATGAAACCGGGAAGGAAGCAAAGGGGGCACGAAAGACAGACGTCCCGAACGCCTAGCTAATGGCTCAAGTAACCTACAAGAGCCCCCTGAGGAAGGCTTTATAATTACGTTTCGCTCGCCTGCTCTGAAAATAGAGCAAACAAACATTAGGAAACATTAAACTGGCAGTTTTGTGCACTTATTACTTAAGCATCAAGAGCCAAATAGAAAACACGAGAAACCAACTTAAATCGCTAGTTGCTAAACACGCACCGAATATTGTCGAGACATGTAATAACTTGATAGTTAATGCAGTTAGTTGATAGTTTGAACCGGTGTTCATATTCGTGCTGTATTAGCGGAATGCGCTAAGAGAGACTGAGAGTTTGTTACAACGATCAGTTCGATATAATTTCCTGGCAGAGTTCTCAAAATGCTATGCGGACGAGAAGTAAATTACCGAGACTGGCATTTCGCCAACAAATGCTCTATCACACTGTGGGAAAAAGTTGCCTGAGGAGCGAACTGCAGTATGTGTCTAGGCTAATTTTGTTCGTCGCGTTCGAGCGATTCAAAGCTACTCGCAGTTCCGTTTTCTCATGTTATGTATTCTCTGCTCCGGCATAAGGAGTGTGTTTCTCTTGAAACCTTTCTTTAAAGGTTGCAATTGCAACTACAGTGTCAAACGTATAAAATGAGATTGTCTCCACGTCAGAACGATGGTAGCCAGCAGAAAACGTAGCTACACCTTAAAGTTTCATTTTTAAGCTACAAGATCACACAATATATTCAGTCACTCAGTACTATGCGCAGGAATAAAAACAGACGTGCGAACTACAAAATTGATTAGAATAACATTTCCCATTCCATGCAACTTAGAATAGTTTTACCCTGAAACTTTGTAGTTGCAAGCACCCATTGCCGTTGCGTGCGCATTACTTAACCTGTTGCAGCGGACCCAAATGTTTTCTCCCATCGGACACTTATCTGCGCAAATGTCCTCATCTGCGCACGTCATATACAACACTGCATGAGCATCTCAATCTCACTTTCTAGCTTCGATATTTTTTCGAAAGCTGCAGTGCTTGCGAGACACAGAGTAAGTACGGATTTAATTTCCTTAGAAATGAACGTTTCTACAGACAGCACAAAGAACTTGAATAATGCCACGACTCCCTCATTCGCCGTCGAGTTTCTGAGGTGTGTTGAACAAGCTCCACTATCGAAGAAGACACTGCCTCAATAAAATTGGCATCAGTGCAACGTTGGATGCATGAAACAACCGAAATATTTGCAGAGTGGATCTCTACATACAAATAACATGAAACAGTTAAAACAAGAAATATAAAAAATAGCAATTTATTTTCATGCATTTTCATCAAACTAATAAATAAGCAAGTAACAAGGATACTGCTCCAATTTCAACCCAGGCAAGGCCAAATAATTATTGATGACTCGGCGCTGGCCTGATTATTATTGGTTACCCCGGGGCCCGGCCAATTGTCGGACCCTGCCTGTCCGTAATTTGCGTATGGGTACGAATCACAATACAATTGCCTCATAGTTATATCGATGTGGATCAGCAGATAGTAAATTAGTATCATTATTACATTCCTAGTTTAAGCCTCCCAACCCACAGGGTACAGCGTCATCCTGAGAGAGGAAGAAAGAAGGGGCCTCCAATATGACAAGAGAAATGTGGTGCCCATTCACGATCCCTCACAGGATCAACGCGCATTAGCCTTGCAAGTTGGGAAAGAAAAGGAAGAACATAATAAAGCACCATTAGTGGGAGAACGAAAATGAAAGGAAGCCAAAGCAGGCGCATAAGACACATCCCGTAAGTCTAGCTAAGGCTAAGGTAAGCTTAGGACCCTCCCCCTCTGCGGCGCTACTCAAAACAGATGATGGGCAAATCTGACTAACCTAGATCCTAAGCTGCCCGGGATGTCGACGTCGGATAATCCAGACCTACAACATTGACATTTCCGCGCAACAAGAATTAAAGGGGGCAGAAAGAGGCGCAAGATATGTTCGAGAATTGTATAGCGATAAAAGCTTACGATTAAATTACCTACATCAGATTAATCGAAGTTACTAGTTAATTAGGTTAAGGTATTTTAGATGCGGTGAGGCTGGGCTAGACCAAGGCAAGCACAATTTCGCACAAAGAATATTTCTTTTCTTCTCACCAAATTCAATCCAAGCGAACCTAACCATACCAAGACAAACCCAGTCTAACCGAATCTAACCTAGCGATCAGCTACATCTATGATGTAGCAAACCTTACCTAACCTAACTCATCTTAACCTAACTGCGTTATTCCGTTTCGGAACAGCTCTTGCGTCTCGTTCTTGTGTGTCAATGTCGTTCGGTGGAACGTCACTACGCGGAACTTCTGTTCACGTATATGTCGGCGCGGAACTATCTGTACACAGGAGAAGGGCTGCGAAACAGAAAGGAGGACTGTTACCAGTACTTATCATAGGTACTGACTATTTGTTCCCTAACTCCAACAGTATGTCACTACCGAATGTTCAGCATGAAGGACAGCAATAACTGGCAGTCCTAATAAGTTATTAAAAGTTATTCGAAATTGATGTTCGAGCTTCTGCCTATTATATCTTCGGATGCGTACATTATCCCTTGCAAAGAGTTGTGTCCGGAACGTCGTTGACAGCGTGTCGGTAGTTGCACGTTTCTGTTAGATGGCTCCTGAGCCGTCATTGTTCGAGAGGGACGAGTCAGAGTTCTTGGAGGCGACTCTTATAATTTATTACGCTGCTGCGATATGTTGTTTCTAACCCTTTTTTTAATTTCGCTTTAACATCTTGACAAATACGCCGTGGCCAGAAAAATCGATGAGCATAGCTACTCCAAGTGAGGGCAACTATAGTGTCGTGTATAAGGGAAGGATTATCTCGTAGGATGTGTTCTCATAATTCTTGACGATGAATCGCAGGACTTTGGCCTTTTTGCACTGTTGTCGATTTGCTTCTCGACTTGTAGGTAGCTCGTGACAGTAATTGCTATAGCGGACGTTACTGACTAACAACTGCAAAGTCTGTGCGCTGCATTTCTACGAGCAGCTGGTAGGGCGTTGATGTTACTGGATCCGCTAAACATCACTGAGCATATTTGTCAACATTGCGGTCCACTCTTTAAGAAGTTCCTCTTGGAAACCAAGTCACTTTTCACTACACGGAGACGCACTCGCTGCTGACGGCCAAAGAGAACTGTGTGGATTCAATAAAATAGACCACTCATTTATTACCGTTGTTAAATAACTTATAAGTTCTGGTTAACGAGGTTCACTTCTTGTCGTAGAAGTCCGTAACTCTTGGAAGTTTAGTAAATTGGTAGAACAACTCCTTTTCAATCTCTTCTACTATGTGAACAATAGGGCGCACCCTGACTTAGTTACTGATCAGTTTCCTCAAAAGTCGACCGATAGTTTTGCTCACTACCGAAGTAAGGCTGAGCGGTCGATAGTGACCAGTGCATTTTTATCCTCCATTTAAGGTATTGGCGTCACGGACGACTCTTAGTTCTTATTAGAAAAGATAAAAGATTCAGATGAAAGAATTTACATATTGACAATGACGTCTGAGGACTACTTAATCAAGATGGTGGATTTTTTAATGAATTAACGACTGAAAGGAATAAGCAAATCATTAGAGCGGCTATACTCAATGAAAAGCTAGATTAAGTTACCTTGCAATGGTGTATATTTCTCTGCCTACATACTTTCCAGTTCCGTATTTCACTTTTTCCACACCGTAATTTCCGTCATCTTTAATTTAATTACCGAAAAACCGAAAAAAATATAATTGGAAACGCTCAATATGCAGTTAACGCTCTTCTGTTCCTATCACAACATACTCATATTCCCCAACTAAGGCTTAATTAAGTACCATAGCCGCAAATGCCCCCAAATATTTGACGCTGTTCCAACGCATGTGAAATTCTTAATGGAGCAATTAAGCATAACGGTCAAGTGTTTAATTAATATTCCACTGGGAGGAAGAAGTGTCTCATTACCGCGGAGATGTCATTAATTTGTTTCGCGTGGCTTAGCATCGCCACGCCAAAAAACTTATTTATCCCCGAATAAAAACGAATAATCAAGCAGTTCGTTTGCGTAATTAAAATTTCGAGTAGGTGGTGAAAGAACAAAGAAATGCAAGCGGCAAGTTGAGACCGTTGAGTCCAAATTGAACGGGGTAAAATCTTGCCTTTGGTAAGGACAAGTCTACCGAAATGCGATTTTTATTTTGTCTTATCACTTGTTCTTTGTTGCCCTAAATTGAGATTGCAATGAATTGCATACAATAATACATACAGTTATTCTGCCTTGATTGACAAGGCTGTGATAGACACAAAAGTGTACATAAATTAGTAGAATTTTTACCACAATAGAGCAATAAACAACGCACGCTATATAAATAAACAATGCACATGCAGGTGACCTTATATCTGCACGAGACAATGGAAAACTTGTTCGAAATGTCAGGGTTAAAATAACAACGTAGTTTTACGAAGATCGTACCGTACGGCGTAGGGAGTTGAGTGTAATGCCCATTAACAAATTTTGGTTAACAGTTGCCCAAAAGTTTTACACTCATTTGACAAAAAGTTGAATAAACTATACATTTTATTAGATATTATACTGAAATTTTCACAAAATGATAAACTAATAATACCTTTTGTAGAACTAAGACAAATAGGCCCCTAGACCTTTCAGAACCCTCTCGAGCCGGTCGCGAAAGCGGCCGCCGACGTGCTTGATTAAGGCATCGTCCACGTGCCCCCAGCTCTTCTTGATGACCTTCTCAAGACTGTCCATGCTTCTGTGCCTCTCGACGCTGACCTCCCTGAAATTGGCGACCAGATGACATAATCCAGGGGGTTCAGATTAGGTGAGGAGGGAGTCTACACGGAAGGTGGCCACAACTCGATCTCTCCGAGGTCAAGAATGCCTGCGCTGACTTGGCTGTGTGGAAGGAGGCGCGTCTTGCTGAAAGACATAACTGAGGGTGATTCTTCCTTCGTCAAGGCAAGAAATGATTTTTCAGCACGTCCTGGTACACCACGGCGTTGACCTTCTCGTTCTCGGGGATGAAGATCATCGGACACTTCTTGCCGTGACTGGCTACGTTGGCGAGGACTATGATCTTCGTAGGGTTCTTGAATACCGAGTTGAACTTGATTTCACGTCGGAAATGCATCTGCCGTTTTGCCTGTTGATCACGGCACCCATGAGACGAAGAGCTTCTTGACTGAAAAAATTCGCACCTTCTTGGAGTTGGCAGAGTTGTTTATCCAGTTCTTCAAGGCCCTCGTAAGCTCCAACCTCCGTTCAGCACTCTTACCAACACTCGCCACGTCCCAATGTTTAAGCTCTTTGACGACGAGTCCTTCTTGACAATTCTCCGGTCGTCTGGCGGCTGATCCCGAGGGTCCTGGACACCTTCGAGATCGTGGTCTTCGGGTTCTTGTTCATCAAGTTTCGGGCCTTCTTGATGTTGGTTATCTTTCTCATTGACCTCAGCCTTCCACTTCTTGACTTGGTAGTAAGACTCGGCCAGCTTTGTTCAAACTCTTGACCTTCATGACGGTCGACTTGGACACCTGGATGTCCAACACGATGTCGACGCCCGCCGGCAAGAACTTTGAGATGGCCATAAGATTCGCCTAATAACTTTGGTTGGCGGACATTTCTGAGCGATCTGTTTTTTTTTTTGTGTGTGTGTGTGTAGTGATAGCCAAAAGGGATAGTTCGTGAAAGTTCCAACATGATCTGAAAAAAGGACGATTGGCGGTAATTAATTACAAGGTGTGAGAACAATTGGGCAGCCGTTTAGAAATCAAAATAGTTTACCAGTGACATTATTATCACACAAATTGTTTGAATCTTCCTAGACACATATACTTAAGGAGTTTTAATATCGGAAATATTAAGGGACATATGCAGTGTGTCGACTGAAACCTGGAACCCAAGCACGAGGGTGGATCATCGCGCTTAGCAACAGCAAGTCACGCAAGAAAAGGAAGAATAGAACAAAGCTTCATCTGTATGAGTATGAAAACGAAAAGAAGCAAAGTGTGCCGAAAAGCAGGCGCTCCGAAGGCCTAGCTAATACCTAAGGTAACTAACAAAATTCCCCTCGTGTCGCTGCTCCCCGTAACAGGATGAGCAAACTTAACCCAACGCTCATCATATGCCTCCTGACCGGTTACCATAGACAGGTTTATAACACAAAGCTGCGAAATGTAATGAGAACATTGATTGACGTCTGGGCTGGTTCATTTTCATATATATTAATAGACTTCTTCAGACATTTTCAGCGGGCAAATAAAAATAAGCCAGGAAAAGTCATTTATTATAAGAAAGTTACAAAATGGTACATTATAATAACCTTTTGGGGCATGCGTAAGTTACTTTTTTTTACCATGATATAGCTGCATAGCCACAATAAATTGAGTATTTTTTTTTTGGGTGGGGGGGGGAGAGGAGAGGAGACAAACAGCAAGAGCTAATACAAGTGCATGACATATTCTTTTAAATGTTGCGAATACAATATCAGAAACAGGATGAAATAAATACGACGAAACTCTACGGAGAAGAGATGCAATTTGATATATTGTTGAGCGTTCCTCATCACCAACAAGCACATTTGGGAAATTAGGAACAGAAAGTCTCATTCCGTAATTTTGTTAGGGAGTAAGTGAACTGAAATAAATTTAAACTAGTTGAAGATAATTGTGTAAAATTGGAAGAATTTGGTTAGCTAAGGAATAATTGTAGATATCCTAATATTGCATCATTTATAAAGCAAAGTACAAATCACTACAATTCATGACATGAACATTGATAACATTTCGTTTAATGCGGAGAATTCGTCATAACATATTTTCGAGATAACCTCGAGTTTGTGAATGAGAAAACGTGGGGCTCTGCCCTAAACGATGATATTCTTGACCAACACTGGTTGAGCTCATGAGCAATAAATTATTTATAATAAATCTGTTTCAGCATAATTCGATAGGCCTATTGTGTAAGTAGCGCCAAAAATCCTGCTAAGCTTACGCCATACTTCGTCGATGTGGGCCATAAAGCTGGGCTTTTCATCCAAAATCAGTCCAAGCTACTTATTAGGGGCACCCACTCACGTTTTTTGTTATTAAAGAAAATAGAGGGCAGCTCTGGGTGAGTACAAGGAAAGAACAGCATTAATTTAGTTTTATCTTCGTGAGTGGTTAATCTATTTTGAATTAACAGTTTTAATAATACCGTTACAAAATTTACGACCTCTATTATAGCAGTAAGGAAATTGTAACCATTAGGGTAGAAGACTGCATTGTCAGCATACAGTACACATTTCATTCTCAAGGTAATTATATCATTAATAAAAACGGTAAATAACAATAAACCAAGCGCGCTTCCTTAAGGAAAACCTGAATTGATGGGTAATGTATATGTTTTGGCGTATTATAGAGTACACATCAGTCCCTGTTAGATAAGTAAATTTTAATCAGTGTGTTTTCAGCGTAGCGAACGCCTTAATGAGCAATTTTTTTTTTTTAGTAATAGAAATTTATCGAGGGTATCGAATGCCTTCCTACAATCGAGGAATAGACATATTCCGCATGCTTTATGATAAAAACACTTCAATAGGTCTCATCCAAGATGATATATAGCTAGCATAAAATTAGAATTAGTTCGAAAGCCTAACTGCTTGCTGGCAATTACATTATGTGATGAGAGAAAGTGTGATGATCAGAAATGAATGGCCTTTTCTAAAATTTTATAGACAAAAGACAACGCAGATATAGGTCGGTAATCAACTACATCATTTGAATTGCGCGACTTGAGAAGGGAATCGCACAAGCATGCTTCAGTATTATTAGGGTACACACCAGTCTCTAAGCACAAGTTGAAAATATAACAAAGTATTAATGATGCAACGTACAACCTTTAGAAATGAAAAAAAATTGAAAATCATTACGATACAGCACTTATTACAGAACGACTTTATAATACTCACAATTTCATCGGGATAGGTGGATCTAAAATCACAGCCTGTGTCAACATAAATATGTGTAATAATTGTAAAAATTTCATTCATGTATAGGGACAGATTGAACAAGTGAGGCTGCGACAGAAGGAAAATAAATATTAAATAGATTTGCTGAATACTCATCAGGCAGTACATTAATTACTATTTGTATTAAGAGAAACCGAGTTAGATTTCATTTTTCTGTTGAGGACGTCATTTACGACGTGCCACAGTTTGCGGGAAGATTTGATAGAGTCTTCAATTTTATTTTTAGATAGTGTTCTTTACATTTCCGCATTAGCCGATTCAATGAATTCCTGTAGGATGTGTTGGACTCATTTGTTATGTCATGCTGGAACAGCCTAAGCCTATGACAACATATTTTAGATCATGGAAGACCCTTTCTTTTCTTTGGGAAGGCCTTACACTTTATATTCATTAACCGGAAACAATCATAACTAGAGCACTCTGAGAGAGCATACCTCAGCCAAGCAAGGCAACGGTAACGAAAAAATTTAGTTGAACTTAAAACTATAGGCCCTAATTTCTTTTGTATCAGCACCAAAATCTAATCATTTGTGCCATCTGATAGTAATAACAGCTTCTGTAAATTTCGTAAAGATCCGTTCATAACTTTTCGAGTTACGTATATAGCTAACACATATTCTGACAAACATTAGCCCAACACACAAACAGACACACCGATCGTCGCCAAAAGTTGATCATTTATGTCTTCCAGCATTTGAAAGAATTCCTGTACATTTCACAAGAATCCGTTCATAACTTCTGAATTATTTTCCTAATAAACATAAAATCAAACGCAGAGGCAAAGAAACAGATCACCACAGAAAAAAATTAGTCATTTACTCTTTGTGATATTTCAAACAATTTATGCAAACCTTCGTAAAAATCTGTTTGTAAATTTTTGAGTTATAGTATCAAGAAAAAAGAAACGGACAAACAAACTGTTGAATGGATCTTCAACAAAAGTTAATTATCAGTTACTCCTATACCATGCTTAACAATCCCTGTAAGTTTTATAAAGATCTGTCCATACCTAACTTGTTGAGTTATCTTTGTGACATATAAACAGAATAACAGACAAAGAGGCAGTCAAACGCGACAAAAACATAACCTCCTTGGCGGAGGTAATAAATAGAATATGTGTATGAAGCTCTTTCAAAGCAAAGTCGGGAGTGGAATGCTTCTACGCATAAGAGAAAAAAAGCTTTTCTCGTTTTGCTGACGAAGCAATTTGTTCGTCCACTTGCAGACGACGGGTGAGTGGAGTAGTGCAGTGGGCCAAAGTCTCAGCTTGTAGATAGAAAACAAGGAAGATGATCACTGATAAGAAAGTTAATAACACCGGAAATGCTACTGGAGCTAGGACAGTAATTCATATAAATTTTATAGAGTAATCAATATCTGGCAATGAGATTCTCCAGAGAGAAGCTCATTGGCTCGATAACAGCAGGAAATAATTCATAAGTGAAACAGCATTTGAAGTACATTTGGTTATTCGATAATTAAAGTCACTAATATCTGTTAATTGACAGTTAAAGGCGAGGAACTAGTCATTTTCATCATTAAGAAAAATACAAGATAGACCAGCGGTCAGCGGTTACGTGCACTGTGGAGATAATTCACTGCTGGCGCTCTCTCTCTCTCTTTGGTCGCTAACTGCGGCACCACAGAAGGCACAGAGCACAGTGACTCCGTGGAATGACGTGAGGAACGTCACCTGGACTTTTTCCGAAGACGCACAAGGTAGATATCGTGAAACGAAATTACAAGGTTTTTCACATCAAAAAAGAACAGAATTACCCTGAAACGCACTAGCAGGATAAACCACGCATGGTTAGAAAAACATATTACAGTTATGATATAAACACTTCAATCAATCGGGCGTGTATAACGCTAGCTCTGCAGATCGACGAAAGAATATGAAGTTATCAAATTCTTGACATAAAAATGTACTATTCTACAGAATCGGCATATCAACGCTGTATTTTAACATATTATCTCTAAAAACTTGAGAGAAGACCTTTTGAGAATACGTTCACGAATACTATTTTCTGCCATACCAACAGCAGCAGCAGCAGTTCTGCTATACTGCAGGAACCTTCCCATGATTTGCCCAGGCATGATTGATGGGACCTTCCGAGTTGATCGAATTGTAATTGAATTGGCCGTGCTTCGTTACACCCTAATGTTAGTGCAGTAAATGTTCCCTAGAATACTAGAAGATACTTAATACTCCTTAAACAGGTATATCTACAGTGACAATTAGGCTCGAATTCGTAACACATAGTGAAGATATTTTGGAGGCAATGAGAAAATACAAGTAGCACTAGGAACTGTACCTATAGTGTCACCATACATAAAAATTATGCACTTTCCAACCTATATGAGGAGCCAACCAATTAATGGAACGTCAATCGCAATAGTTAGTTTCTACCAATGAGAGTGGTGTCACTTGGTAACAAAGCGCTTCCATGGAACACATGAAACACTTATTGTTCAGTTAATAAACAATTCAATGTTTCCCATCAAACGGTTTGCGTACGTCCAACTTTTTTGAAAACTAGATGTTACTACATAGAGAACCTTTGACGCCTCTAAACTAGTGTAAATTTGGAACCATTAATTATTCTGCATTGAAAACTTAGCTAATACGGAGCCATAAGGAAAACAATGTCAAGAGAAATTAGACATATACACGTATATGTAAATAAATTCACACGTCACGGCCAAAAAACTGACGTTCATGATGGATATCATTAGATTATATCAGTCATAATAAACATTAACATCGATTTTTACCTTAATGAATGCCTTTATTTCAATTTGTTACTGTATTGGAGTGTTTTTCTCTGCACTGTAACTGTCATCACATTTTTTTTTTCATTTTTTCCACTTTTCTTACTCTAATATCAAAACCGGCATAGAGGCATTAGTTTAATGAGCGAATCATCGTACCTTTCAACAGAGTAGAGAAAGAGTGGACTCGTACTACATTCCGCCAACGAAAAGGAGCCACAATCACGTGATGAAAAATAAGTAGATTCTAAAACAACGTACGTCGCCAGCAGAGTATGGATGGACCTTGATGCATATACGGCAGGGAATGGAATAGGTATGAGACTCCATTTTTTAAGTAATACTGAAATAAATGAAGAGCCATTTAGGAATATGGTATACTATTAGTTAGTAATGGGATTTGCAAGTATACGTACAGAGACATCTCTGTAGCAGTAAGTTGATATTAACCTTTCTTTAAAAAGTAAATCTCATCATGCTGCTGTTTAGATTTACCTCTTCAAACTTTAATATATACTTACCACTGTGAAGATTTCTCGGCAGGCAAGCAAGTTAACATGTGACACCACGAATAAATGCACGAACGTGCATGGTGGCGGCGAAGGATCACGGAAGCTGTGGAATGACAAATGGAGATATGGATACGACGAGACTCACAAACCTCAGGCGGGTGTGGGGCTTAGAGGAAAGGAGACATCCAGCACGCAATCAATGATGCGAGGGAGGAGGAGTTAACTAGTTTCTGCCGACAGCGTTACCACCAGACGCAATCGTGCTTGCATGACGTCTCCCTGGCTGAGATATTTCCTCTATTCTTTTCAGTCATCTAAATGCTACTAACATAATGGCAATAGCTCATAGAGGGCCGGGGCGGCGTGAGTCCTGGCGGCTCTCTGGGAATGGGCCTGTTGTTCCATCTACTGCCGCCTATCCAATCTAAAATTGTTGAAATTGTCGTGTACAGGCTTTGAGTGGTACCGCCCTGGTGACTGCATGTTCGCAATTTAGCATGAAATTTGTGTTCGTTCATTCTTGGGAGTGGAAAGTTATAATGAGAGCGTCACAAAGATACTCAGATACCCTATTCATGTGTAGGGCTTAAGCTGCACGTCCATAAAGAATTGGAAAATGGATATGATTTATCAGTAAAATTTAACAAGTTTTGGGATAATATATAAATTTAATCGATTTGGCTATGAAAGGCCTTAAACAATGACCATCACTGACAAAAATCGAAATTATTGATTAGATTAGATTAGATAGGCGGCAGTAGACGAACCAAAAGGCCCATTCCCAAAGAGACACCGGGACTTACACCCCGGCCCTCTATGAGCTATTGCCATTATGT
>LQNS02278146.1:1498052-1521281 GCA_001587735.2 Parhyale hawaiensis | reverse complement strand
TGGGAAAGAAGAAGAAGAACAGATTGAAGAAAGATCAGTATGAGTAACTGGTGAGAAGGAAGCAAAATGGGCACGAAAGACAGACAAGACGATCGTGACAACGACCCAACGGGTCACGGATCGTCTAGTCTAATCTAAAATTGTTGAAATTGTCGTGTACAGGCTTTTAGTGGTACCGCCCTAGAGACTGCATGTTCGCAATTTAGCATGAAATTTGTGTTCGTTCATTCTTGGGAGTGGATAGTTATAATGAGAGCGCCACAAAGATACTCAGATACCCTATTCATGTATAGGGCTTAAGCTGCACGTCCATAAAGAATTAGAAAATGGATATGATTTATCAGCAAAATTTAACAAGTTTTGGGATAATATATAAATTTTATCGATTTGGCTATGAAAGGCCTTAAACAATGACCATCACTGACGAAAATCGAAATTATTGATTAGTATAAGGACAGCTGACTACTATAGAGCTTGTGGGGCTAGTTTACGGATGCATGCTAAAATTTGAGAGTTCTGTAGTCACAATTATGCCTACGCCGTCAGAATAGCCGTGTAGTACTTCAAAGCTGCAAAAAGATGTATGCCGCTATTGTTTTTCCTATTTAAGCTGAAAAAGACTCATTAGCCCAATAAACCTAATTTGAATATATAGTATCCTCACACTGACACTAATTTTTAAACTTTTTCAGCGTGGCAAAAAATATATTTAGTCACTGAGCGTAAATGCAGAGGAATAGCCACTTCATTTAATAGATAAGAGTATGTTTTGATCCACAGGTTCTGCAAGGAAAATCTTGGATAGTTTTTTTTTTTTTTTTTGAAGCAACAGCCAACAGAATGCCTTCCGCGAGCCAAGTGAAGGCAAAGCTTGGCCAAAGAAAACGTTTATCTGGAACTGAGCTATGGGATCGTAAAATAGAATTGGCAGGTAAGAAGAGAAGGTTTCGCTAGCTTTCCTGTTTAAATAAACATAAGAAGCGAGCAAAGCCAAGCAACTGAAGACTTTATAGCGCCAGTTCCTCCCCGAAAGGAGAAAAAAACATGTCGCCCATCGGCACTGTTATGCAAACAATGCACGCTGCTCGCTAAGGCATAAAAAATATCTTGGATCCTTCCGCTTCCTTCAACAAAGGATGAAAACTCATAAAAGGCAAAATATTACGTGTGATAAAAATGTTCAGGGTTGGAAAATGGTGGAATGTTTGAAGAGGGCCACCGGGCAAACGGAGTCAGATTATTGTTCTGGAGAGGATCGCTCTACGAAAAAATATGCAATATAGGGAAAGATGAAAGCCAAGATATCACTATTAGTTTCGTGTTCGTATAGAACGAGTTTGAAAATGGCATTCACAAGTACTACGAAGGAGCTACGACCTTACATACGTAAGAAAAAAAACGACATACAACTTTTTTCTGTAACAGAACTCAAGTGATACAGGTAAAAAGAAACACAAACAGAACTTGCTATTAAACGTTCCAGTTTAAAGAAAGCGCAGGTAATGAAAGCAAGCAGGCACACAAGAGTACTGTGTATTATAACAATAATCATAGGTATAATACATTTTGCACTTCTACTACAGTGCACATCGCAAGAAGGTGTGATGCAAGAAGTACGTAGGCCTACTTTCATTAGTTTTACTATATACCTAGTTAAAGCCTCCCTACCCACAGAATACACTATGATCCAAAGAGAGGAAGAAAGAAGGGGCATAAAGAATGTCAAAAGAAACGTGGAACCCCTGCACGGGTAAACAGGCATGGGAACAGCAAGTCGGGAAAGACGAAGGAAGAACAGAACAAAGCATCATCAGTAAAAGTATGAAGATGGAAAGAAGCAAAGAGGGCACGAAAGACAGACTTCTCGAAGGACTAGATAATGGCTAAGGTAACCTATACAATCCCCTGGGGGCGCTGCTCTACATAACATAGGACGGGCGAACCAAACTAATCTAACCCTATGGCCCATCCTATGCTCCCTGTGAAGTACGTTCAGTAGTTCTACTATCTTACCTTCATGATATTTCAGACGAGGTCCAGGTGGCGTTCTGCATGCCACCCATCTTGTGCAGAGGTGATGCTGCAGTCCGTGACCAGCGGGGTGGCTAACAGCGAGTTATCCCCACAATTCATGTAGCCGCTTACAGCAGGCTTATCTGGCACTTTCAGTAAGCATGCGTCCAGTAAGTGTTTAAATTTCGCAGTCTCTGTACCGGCGACATTTCGAATGTGACGAGGCATTTTGTTGAATAATCTCGCCCCTCGGACCACGAAACTATTAGAATACTTTGTGGCTATCGCATCACCACCAGTTTTGATCGGAATTCGCACTTCACGAGTGCGACCAATACGGTCCGAGTGCCTAGCCTGGATTCGCCCTATAAAGTTGAAAGCATACTAGTACGCTAATACTTGATGCAGCTCGCCTCATTTTACGGCTAACGCGTATGCGTATAATGCAGTCATAATTAGTAGAGAGCGTTTAATTTAGCACTCGTAACTACGAGACAAAGTTAAGTTTCACATTTTTTTAAGCGCAATACCCGTAGTTGTTTAACTTACAACGACATGTTAAGGAATGAGAATTCATGAATCCCTGATAACCGCACACTACAACTGCTGGCAGAATAACTTTTGAGTAATACCACTAGGCACCAGTAAATAAACCGGCATCAACAACGAACATCATGCAAATGAAAGTTTATTTTATGTATACAGCAGCAATGTAAAGCCCTCTGTGCAACGACGACATTATAGCAAAACATCTGCCATTATCGTAAAAGAAAAGACGGATACACGAGCCATGCAGCACCATTATTTTGAGTAGAAGCGTCCAGCGGCACCACGACGCACAGTAACCAACATAAAGGAGTCTCTCAATTCTCCCTCTGTGCCATGGAGCGTATTCGTAAAAAGTTTGCTCCCGCGATGACCGTAAAAAGACGAGTATTTTCCGGAACGTAACACAAGTGGGTATAGTTAGGCAATTCATTTATTTCCCTGGAGCAAAAAGCCCCGAGTTTTTTGTTGTTTCAATTATCCTAATTCGGTGGCGTTCATCTCGAGCGATGTACGATGTCATTGTGACACAACTAAGGGGTCCTCATGGAACGGAGTATAGCGCCACTGCGCGACAGCAGTGAGCCAGCGCAAGCTTGCTGTAGCGCACATGTGCTTATTGGGATGCTAGCCACTTGCTAGGCAAGTCATCTATATTTTAATTCGCTCGCGCTTTAGACATGCCAACACCATGCAGTCTGCTTCTCTGTATCTACTGAAGAAACAGATTCTGTTGCACAGCGACTTTATAGTCTAAACTTGACGGCGGTACAACAATTCACTTCGTACACTTACTGATGAAGCACAGGACAAATCTGAAGTTGTTAAGAAAAGAAAAATGATTCCTTCTGAAGTCTGTAAATCAGTAATAAATATCGATCTGAAATTTAATTTACGTTTTAGCATATAGCATCGTCAGCAATAACTGTTGATCGGTGCTACAGCTGATGTCTGCTGACCGAATTGTATGCTTTCATAGTGAACTGTTGTTTCATTGTACGTATAAGGATAAACAAACTGCAAAGCGGCGGAGTTGCTGATATCATGAATTGCATTCAGAATCCAACTGTTGCCGTGGTGTGCAACAAAGCCTGGAACATTGCCGACTGCAGCAAAATAGAGGTACTGGATAGGAAGTGCATTACAACACCGTTCGTGAAATGCTAGCAACTGTTCACAGTCTCCTATCATCTTACAAACTAGTCCAGACTTCCTTCATCACTGGCAAGCGTAATGCAGTCTATCCGATTTATGTAAGTAAGGTCAACAGTGAGTACATAACGCAACACAAGAATACTTTTGGGATACAGCGAAGTAATAACCAAGACTTTCCTCTATTTCCTTATATGAACCATAATGTTCGTACTTTACGTTTAGACACGATCAGTAAAGTCGTACCTACTAGTCTTGCTAGACTCTCGAATTAGACACTCAACTCATACAAAACGTTTTAGGATTCGTGACTGATAATGCATGCAACAAATTGTTTGTCAGACTATAACTGAAAAAGTCATGGACAAATCTTCAAGAAATTTACAGGAGCTGCTAGGCATGTTACCAGGAACAGTTAATTAAATTTTGCTGATGATCAAAAAGACATCCTGGATTCAAGACCAGTTCCAATTTTTCAAAAACATTGCGTTTCTTGGGCGAGGTATGCGCTATCGGAGTACTCGAGTGCTTCTCTAGTTGACAGTGCAATACCAAATTCAAACATGATAATATTTTTTCTATGGATGACTTGTGGTGCGGTACTTTGGGGCAAAATGATAGTAATTTAAGTCTTGTAAAAAGAATTTTTATAAAATTTATAATTCAATTTTTGAGGACGAAACGAAATGAAACAAGATAAAAGTGTCAGGCTTCATTCAACTTCTCTACTTTATTTTCCAGTCATTTTATGAGTGAACTTCACATTAACTGCGATTGTTATACACAGTAGTCTACAAGTCCTTCGCGCATGTTTATCGAAATATGGATATACTTTAGTTCTCGTTAAAAAACAAGAATATATGCAATTCAAAATAATGCCCTGTAAAATGAAGCTACATGTAAGCTTAAGCAGATGAAGATGATGAAGTGCATTTATGAAATCTAAGATGCAAGACAAAGTAATAAGAGCAAACACACGCATATTTCATCTGATGCAGATGTGAGCAATTAAATCTTAGACTGTATTAAAATATATTTTTCATAGATGTGCTCATCTCATATTAAATACCCTGAAAGCTCTAAATCATCATAATGTTATTATTAACATTTGTCAAGAACCTCTGATCAAAAGGGAAATACACACACCCAAGTTAAAAATTCCTCACGTTCAAACGAAATTGTTTTCAAAATGGTCTTGAATAAAATAGAAAGCGATCAGTGCAGTAAGTGTACTCCATCTTACAATTATAAAACCAGGAAGCAAATTAAAGTGAGGATTTGTCCACATAGGGACACATTGTTTTCATTACGGTCAGAGGTTCACAAACGTTAAAAGCAAAACAGACAATTTTGTAGTTTCATAAAATTCACTATTTTTCTCGTGGCCCGAACTGTGAGTTTACAAGATTCCGAGGCCTGTAAAGGGATTTATCAGGACTTCCAACATTTAATTCAATCATTTTGGTACCATTTTACAGCACAAGGAGTGCAGTTTTATGAAAAAAGCAAAGAAAACAATTAGCAGTAGCATCATGAAAAACAAAAAAGTAAAGTGACTCGAAAGAAATGCTCACAAAGTCGAGCTAATACTGGAGGTAATCTATGGGGACGTCCTCGAAGTTCCAAATGCTTCTACCAGAGAATGAGTGAAAGCAACTAACCGAAGTCGAGCTATTATCACACCGCCGCGTTCAAGATACAAAGTGAACGCTGATGTTACATTTTAATGAAGTCACTTCAAAAGGATTCCAGAAAATTTGAAGAAAAGCTGTCACTTTCCAAGACTGTTAATGGAAATTTTATCTACTGTGCTTATTCTTTTGCGCTGCAATGCTAGGAGCTTGAGAATGATTAAAATTATTTTATATAACTAAAGGGATAACAGAAAGGCGAAGACCAGGAAGGCAGTAGGAATCATTGCTTCCAGATCTTCGCCTTCTTAGTGAACCTGCGATGCAGATAAGGTTTGGATATAACTAACTTAAATAGATATTTCATTTTTAATATGGCGCACAACACTCGGCACCGATATCTAGGAAAACACGATATCTGATTACTTACAGTAAGTTTACCGACAAACTGAAAACTGCCCAAATCGGCGGTAAATACGAGAAAGATGCATCTTTTCGTTTCCTTGATTGAAACTCTCTCAAGAAGTTACTAGCAGGACCTGTGTAAATAACAAGGTTAATTTTGATGCCATACTGTTAGCATCAGTGCTTTCTTATTGAAAGCAAAGCACCGTAACTGGATATTGTCATACAAATTGCGACAGGTAACTACTGAATGTAAACAGAAATAGACTTAAGCATCCACTATCACAGCTGTAGGACAACTGAGATTCATATTTTGGGAAACACATAATTCGATGTGATCCAATGAACAGTTTTCAGTTTTTTTGTACATCCCC
The DNA here is from genome assembly GCA_001587735.2 of Parhyale hawaiensis. Lineage (NCBI taxonomy): Eukaryota > Metazoa > Arthropoda > Malacostraca > Amphipoda > Hyalidae > Parhyale > Parhyale hawaiensis. The sequence continues at coordinate 1,515,160 of LQNS02278146.1, read as the reverse complement.
AATACTTCTCTCAGAAAATTATGGTGAGTCCTCAATCTTTCTACAACTAGTTCGGCGATAGGAATCCAGGATAGTTGTCATTGCGCCACAAATGGATAATATTTTTAATTGAAGCTCATGTACTGTATATCTCATGGAACGTAATGAACGTCGCATTTCAACGGCTAAATTATTTTCAACGCCGATTCGACTTTGGCACGGTCTGCCGATCAAATGTGTAATGTTACACAGCCTTTTATTTGGGTATTGAGCGGAAACCTTGGGAATTTCCGAATACTGGATACGTATCCTGCAGTGAGATAATCCTTCAATGCGAGGAACGCAGCTGCGATTATGTACACTACCCTAGAAGTTGCTTTTTTAGCTCCGTTCATCATAAAATCCAAAGGCGGTCGAGTGTGCATCTATCATCAGTTCTGAATATCATAAACGTGCTCACCGGTCGAGCTTGCGCTCCTTTTCTCAATTACCATACAACTGCCATTCCGGGGGAAGTGTTCACCGAAACACGCTGCCCAACAGGGCCTAGATTTGCAATCGGCAGTATTTTCTATAAACACTTCGAACAGTCACCAGGCCCTTAACGCCAAAGTATGTGAGTTTCACCATCGTACAACAATGTGACATTTTCTGCGGTAACTGATGAATCGACAGCTAGAGTTACATTAGCTGCAAAGATCGAGTTAATGGCATCATTACAAACTAACCTGCATTAGGGCCCTTTGTTTGGCACTGTTCGGTAATAGTATGCGCTGCCATCGCTTATACATGTTACATCGTTTGTAGCCAGAACCATTACGGATCACCTTGAGTAAGGTGCTATCAGATTTCTCTATCCTGAGGTAAAGACTGAGAGCGTATTTCCTTGTCCTGACTTTGAGGTAATCAGTGTATACTTTAGAGCATAGATCATACTTGCACTAATTGGCCTCGGCACATTTATTAGTCGCCGAAACATATCATTATAGCACGAGCAACAATAGTTCGTGGGCCCCACAGGGGCACCAGGTGGGATATGGGCAACTGTTGGGCACAAATGGGCAGAATTTGGGCTCTAACTGGAATACCCAAACTGGGCTCTATCATGTCTTTATCATCTATGGCCCATGCGGTCTTTCCCATCGAGGGAAATGAATGGTGTTTTCCACATGGGTAAAAAGTGGGCTTCCCAGCTGAATCCCTCATACGAGCGTTGGTGGGTAAACATACCTCATACCCAGGGGGGCACCAGTGGGGCTTCCCATATGGGCATCGTATGGTGTTTCCCAAATGGGTATCACATGGGCATCCCAACGCTACCCCATATGAATGATATTATGGGACTTCCCATATCGGACCCACGTGGACACGAATGGGTTTTCCTAGTGTGGGCAAGGTACAGTGATTGCCAATATGGGAACCAAATGGGCTTTCCTGCGACATCCTATATTAGCAATTTAGTGGGTCTTCCCACATCACACCCATATGGAATTTCCCAGTATGGGCAATATATGGTATTCCCGACATTGGTAACGGATTGGCGTCTTCCACATGTGTAAAAAGTGGGCTTCCCAGCTGTATCCCTAATACGAGCGTTGGTGGGTAAACATGCTTCATACCCAGGGGGGCTTCCCAAATGGCCCCCCATTGGGAATATTCCTTCTTGTGTCCATATGGGCATAACGAGGGATGTTTTCAATGGTACCCCATCTAGGAAGCCCATCTGGGTCCCAGCTCTTTTTTTTAAAACCCGTTTTTGATTGGATCCCATGTGGGAAACCCTACACTTGCCCAAGCACATCCCAGCTGGGACCCATATAGGCTTCCCACATGGGCCCCGTTGTAACATCCCTCTTAATGTCCATCTGGGCTGCACTACATGGGGCCCAGCTGGGATATGCAAGGGCAAAAGTTGGTTTTCCCACATGGATCCATTCAAAACGGTTTATTTAAAAAAAAAAAGCTGGGACACATATGATCTTCCCACATGGGGCCCCAATGTTCTTCACACCTGGGCCCTACGAGATGCCCATCTCCATTGTTGCTCGGAAGGCTACAAGTAGGCGTCCTAGGCATCTGCGATAAGTTCAGCCGCAGCGAGTTACAGTACAGGAGATAGCAGTTGCTCCGAAACAGCTGCCGTTTTACCTCTTCCGAACAGTGACTAAACTTTCTGATTAGCATGTTGCCCACAGACTTTCTGATTAGCATGTTGCCCACAGCGTAGAGCTTTCGCGTTTCTTTCTCTATATCCTTGTTACACGAAAATCATTGATGATTTTATGACCCAAGTAGGAGAAGCTATCCACATAAGCGAGATCGACATCATTGAGTCAAATCACTGTATCAGAGGGTAGGTTACTTCTCCTAGGTTTAATGTACATGCAGACTGTTTCAACAGTGGTATATTCATTACACAATTTTCTAGCTTCGCTCCCACAATTTGAGAGCAGTTTTTGCAGCCCACGTGGAATAGAAAAAAGCAAGTACCATGTCATCAACGTAACTGATCGTATTAACTGCATTACCATTAACAAAGACACCACACTCCAGCTGCGTTCAGATGGGCATGGATAATACTATACCCACGGTTCTATACCCGTGGATATTATACCCACGCTAGCAACGGACCTTGCATGCTACACATTAGTATTGAATGTCCCGGGAACGACCCCAAGACAGGTGAGCGATCGTTGATCATGCAATTCAGCGCACTGAATCAGTAAACTTGCTTGGTGTGCATAGCTACCGTTGGGATACTTACCTTAAGGTAGGGAGGCGCGGGTCGTTGAACGTTCCGCTAAATGCGCCATAGTTCTTAGCGACCTGTGGTCGGCTGCAGTTATACTTACTCTTCTGGGGCCTGTTGGCCTATATCTGCCGTAGGAACCAGTGTGTGTGGATTTCTTGGTGGAGGGTAGAGTCAAAGTTGACTTTATCTTTAAGGGGAAGCTCAAGTGAAAATGGTAAAAAAATTGAATTTTTTCATATTTTCATTCTAAAACCCTTTAAAAAGCACGAGAAAGTAAAAAATCATTATATTGATTGAAATCGCACTTATGGAAGCTTTGAACGTCCCTACCCGTCTTGCTTGGCATAATGCCTTCCAACCTTTGACTGCGCCAGTGTCAAAACCAGTTTTTTTTTTATTTTAATGGATTGTAGGGAACTCATTTTTTACCCAATCCATTTCAAAGTTTGCATGGATGCTACTATATGCAGTAGCTATAAAGTTATGATTCGCATTTTTTGTTAAAATAAAAATTGACTGATTTTTAGAATAAAATTGTACGATTTATATATATATATATACACGTGTTTAAGTAAACACCGGATAAAGAGCAATATTTCATACTAAGCATGGGGATTTTAGAAAAAGCGAACTATAACTTTGTAATAGGTTTGAATACAACCACACCACGTCTCGTGTCTCTGTCACAATTATTGACGTCATGGTGACGTTATAATGATAATATTATATATATATATTAAAATTGGGCGGATCACTGCTTTATTCATGCGTAATCATATTAGGAATATACCATGACAATTTCATGTTAACAGCACGAACATTGTATTTTTATTAATTTTTTGTTACGTTTTGACTTGATTGAGCCTCTCCTTAACTATGTGCTACGTGCCTAACACATGTAGTTACGAGCTCCTACGTTCATAGCATGTCCCGTTGCAGCTAGTGTGTATGTTATATTTAAATAATGAGACATTAGCTCCCTCTTGTAGTGTTCACTTTCTTTTCATTATGTACATGGGAATTTCACTCCTCTAAACACGGTTACGCTTCCTACTGCACAATAAATTCAAGCTTTCATGAACGGAGTCGATCATTTCAAGGGAGGTAAGCCAAGATAATGGTTGTTACGTACTCTACGTATTCAAGTAAGTTGTCCTGCGTAGCGACTGTGAGAACTACTGTATAATTGCAACGCTGTATTATCTTACTGAATTGTACGACAATGAAATTTAAATATCACGCACCTCTTTCTTTCATAAAATATTTATTTTGAAACCAATATCATACGTATTAATTATAGCATCGTTATTGATTTGCTTTTCATTCTTCTTTGGAACAAACTTTACATAAATATATTTACAGAGACGTCTAGTAGACGATAAAAACGAAACAGTGTCCTACGTCCTTCCCATCTCTGCACTTGCGGTGACGGTGCTAGTAGCAACGAAGCTAAATACAGCACACCATTCATACACTGAATTCTCATTAGCAGTTTTAGTACTTTTTATATGGAACAATAAAATATTTTGGTGCATCGAGTGAACTCTCAGAATTAAACTACGTTCTTTCTATAGCTTCTTTACAGGTTACCGAGCTCAGATTTCAACGAGTTAAGGTACAAGGAAAAACGCTTGGGCAATCCAGCGGAACATCATTACCGCCTCCATTAAGTTCTAAGCAAGTTTTTGTTTTCAGCAACAAAATGAGGAGACTTAGTCCAAAAAAAAACCCACAGCATTTTTTTATGTGGAGTGTCGGCAGCGGCAGCTGCGGTGGCAATCTCTAAATGGAATCAAGTACATGCTTACCATGCCGCCGCGTCCTGAAATATCCCACCACCGGGAACACAAATCCCCCAAGCGCGATTATTTGAACAAAAAAACTACAGTGATATGCGCTTGTGAAAGAGCCAAGAGCGAGGCTTTAAGGAGAGACACGAGGGCAGAAACGCTCCAGGGAACTACTCAATTACAGCCTTTTTTCTTTTAACAAAAATGATCAACGCGATCCTAAAGTAGCACATTTTAAAGTACTTAGCGCTTACGCAGGTTGAACGGCTAATATAGGAGTAATAAGAGAAAATGCACAAAAGCTGGCAACTATAGAAATTACGATAATGTTATTTTCACAGCTATGCAATATTCACACGTAATCTAGAAACGAGGGTCCCAGAAAATTGATATTCCAATGCATGGTCAGTAAGAAGCCATGGGTACGAGCTTGAGGTGCAGGTAATTGCAAGGTGCTTGTATTTATATGATGGAACGACCTTTTTCATAAACTATTATAGATATGCTGAATGTTGACAAGAGTTAAGGCCTGTTTCCGTAATAGTAATAGAGCTGAAACCGCCACAGGATAGATCAGTATTATTACGATTAGTATTACTATTATTGGTGTTTTTATCATTATTATCATCAATAGTAATGCGTAGTTCAAGTCTTCCTACCTACAGCGTTCATTTCGACCTAATGACGGGAAGCAAGAACGCATGTAATATGCCAAACTAAATAAGGAACCCATGCATGGAAATAGAAAGCCGGGAAAGAAACAAGGAGTAGCAAACAACAATGAGTATGAGCTTGAACGAACGAAGCATGATGGATATGAAAAAAGAATGCGGTTCGGAAGCCCAGCAAATGTAAACTGCGGCTTCCCATGTGGCGCAATTCTCCATAATGTAGAATGGGAAAATTTCACTATGATCTGACACAAGTTTTAACATATCTTATACCCGAGGTAGCCGCAGCCTATGGTACTGAACTCATGACACTGAATGTTGCAGCTTCGAATACCAACCCAGGCAGACGAGCTTTGCGGCGCTTGGAGCGCTGACTCAACACTTAATAGGCCTGCACAGCTCCCGTGGGGACACTTACCTTGCCCGGAAATGGGGAGGGTATGGGGCGCGAGTCGTTGCATGAGAACCTACCATCGATAGTGCAATAGTTCTTGACGATCCGTGGTCGACTGCAGCTGCACACTCCTCTTAGGCCCGCTGGTTTATATCCACAGCACCAATCAGTGGGAGTTTGCTTCCAAGTACTGGGTACGGTCAAGATGATTTTACCTTTACCTCTATGCTTGCTGAGGGGAAGAAAACTGTAAACTCAGATCAGAAAGACCACTGTTAAGATTCATTTCGACAGAAGAGCTGAAGCCATTACGTAGAATTCAGATATGAGTAAATAATAAGTTAATGTATGACTTCAATAGTAAATAAAAATCACCAACTGTGCAAACAACCTCACACAACAAACAAGCAATAATTGGAAAAAATATTTTTACTTCTACAGAGACTGCGAAATTTAAACACTTACTGGACGCATGCTTACTGAAAATGCCAAATAAACCGGCTACGTGAACTGTGGGGATAACTCGCTGTTAGCCACCCCGCTGGTCAAGGACTGCAGCATCACCACTGCACAAGATAGGCCGCGTGTGTAACGTCGCCTGGACCTCATCCGAAGTATCATCACAGGTATTCACTAATGAAGCAAACAGGAGCTACGTACTGCACTAGCAAGAAAATCAACCGCGCAGCCGATGGGCAGACTAAAAGGGCCCAAGTACCACTTGACTGAAACCAACAAATGGTATTTCGCAGAACATTCTACAGCGATGCAGCAGTTGAGTCAATAGACACAATCCTGGAAACAACCGATGGTCCAAAAGACTTGCACTTGCGCAACTTCTAAAATGGCGGTGCACTTTACGATGATCCGCGAGCGGTGATCTCAGGGCTGCCTGATGGCATTTTAATTGAGCTTCTTTACAAGTTGCTATTAATGACATCGTGGCAATGGAGTTTTGTGTAGTCGACTCGAGTTCTCTACTCCAGGAAACTTAATGTTAATGGCACGACACCCTGGAGACTCGGAGCCCATCATTGCCAGCGGAAGTTTGGCATCCCACATTAACTAAAGGGAAAAATTGAACGCACCGCGCTCCCATCATTGCCACCAAAAGTTTGACGGCCTAAATTAACTAATCGGGGAAATTGTAAGTCAGGGAAGCCCATCACTGGTGGCAGGGAGCTCACTTCCCACGTTATAGTCTACTCTATAAAATAGAAATCATGCATTTGCGTCTTTAATATTAGCCTATCGTCGCGAAAATGAGTTGAGCTACTACCACAGCTAAGCGAACTATAAAAGGATATATATTTAGACAAGCAAACATAACTGATCATTTACAATGATTAAAACCGTCGAAGGAGCTAATAGCTAACTGCTAATCAGAGCTCACATGAAAAACTAAAGATCTACACTGAATGGAGTCATATGAACCTAACTAGCTATCTTTTCTGTTCTTGTTCAGATATTATTACAGAAAATCATAGTTTCAATCAACTAGCAAGACCAGTTATCTGACAAAAAACATACACAGTTAAGCTCGAAATACTTCTAACCTCTGTGCTTTCCATATATCAATTATTAGTTCACTTAAAAATTCCAACGACAAGAAATCTAAAGATTCTTAATTGCATTTTCGAACGAAACAGTAACAGGGTGAGTGAGTGACTACGTTGTGCAAGCACAGTGGGCGCGAAAAACTTAGCTAACATAAGGCTAAAGTAACCGAAGAGTTCCCGTGGGGCGCTACTTCATATAACATAGGATGGCCGCACCTCCGCACCTAACAAACCTAACCCTACGGCCTGAGGAGACACAATAATTATAACAATGTTCAATAAAAACTTCACTGAGATCTAACGCGTTCAAATGTATTCAATCTTTCTATCTATCCATATTATACCAGACGTCCGTGAACATTACTTGTTTATACATCAATTTATATATTTACTTGTCTGCACAAAGATTCTTCGCTCTAAGATAGGAAGATATTCGGGTGTTGCAGATTAAATTCGGTCGTATCTGTGATACGGAGGATGAACCTGAGCTCGGCTTCATAAACGTGTACGTTAAATTTCAAGGTGACACGGGAAATATAACTGGACTATGTCACATATAAATGTATTTCCCCTTGCTTATTGGCAGAGTGTTGAATATTCCTTTGAGAAGCAAAGAAGCTGGTGATGGTGACCCGTATGAGCAGTAGTGGACTGTCAAATAGCGTGTAGTCTGTGACCAGCTGAATAACACCTTTTTTTCTGCGAAAACAAGGAAGATGGTGATGGTGGCCTAATGGGTCACGAGGCGTCTAGTATACTTATAAAACTCTGATATTCTTGTCTGTTGGTTTGCCTGCATACAATAGTATGTCACCATGCACAGAATCCTCGCTATAAAGATAGAAAGAGATTCGAGCATTAAAGATTTAATGCGAATATATCCATGATATGGGGATGAACTTCAGCTCGGCTGCATAAACGTGTACGTTAGATGTAAAGGTGATACCGGAAATGCAACTGGATTACCTACGACATAAACATATTTACCCCTTGCTAACAGCCAGAGTGATGAATATTCCTTTGAGAAGCAAAGAATATTGCGATGTTAACCCAACAAGTCATGGGCAGTCTAGTCTATTTATAAAACTCGGATAATCCTGTTTACTTGTTTTCTTGCTTGGTTGTCCCCGTGCACACAATCTTCGCTCTTATACAAAAAGAATAAACTACGAGAAGCTCGGAGATTTTACAATAATAAAGCTTCAATTTGTTATTTCAGTTCGTCATTTATATAGCTCTGTGACCACGGCATCTTGCATCCGACTCGGCAGTACATTATTTCAGGTAATGAATCATCTCTGTATTTTGGTGCTTAAAAATCTGGTATAACCTACTCCAAGTCCAGGAATTGAGCAGAAAAAAATAGAGTACTTAGGATAGGTTTTTAATTAACCTACGGGGCACGGAGAGTCTATGTAGTATCACTATCTACATACGAAAAAATAAACCGAGTACACAAGTTGGCGGGACCTTTTGGCAAAACAATATCATTCAGAAGTCAGAACGCGACGGGTACCTAAGGAGAGTCACAATTTGGATACCGATTGCTAGATACGTCGACTGCACTAAACAAATGAAATTCCGAAATTTTGCAGCGTGGCCAATATCAGTACCTATGACGATTGAAGAATGACATCAGTCTACAGCTCCTAAAGCTAGAAGGAATATTAGCATTCGCGTTACGACAAAAAGAAATTCGATCGTTGAAGATTTAATGACCTTTGTCAATGGAGGGGCATCAATGGGGGGGGGGGGGCGGCACCTGAGCTTGGCTGTATAAAAGTATACGATAAACGTGAAGGTGATCCGGGAAATTCAACAAGGTTATATCATATATATATACATATAATTAACCTCGCTTAAGGCAGTGTTGAATATTCTTTCTTTGAAGTAGCAAAGAAGATGGTGATGGTGACCCAATGGGTCACTGGCCGTCTAGTGTAATTATAAAACTACTCTAATAACTTTGCATATTTGCTCGTATTCACGGTGCACACAATCTTTGCTATTATACATGTAGTCCAGGCTCTAGATGGGTGTCTGTGTACATTTCTCTTTCACGGCTCTACCATGTATTTTCCTATTCCATATGATAAGGACTTTAAAAAAAATGGGTAGAAATTTCTCACCTGATACATTTTTAAGGGGAGGCGGACATGCGGGGACCAAAATTATCAATTGTGGACTGATTGTTATGAAACTTGCTAAAATATGCATCTTTTGCAAAAGAAACATATATTATCAGTTTTACTCTGCGTTCAGTAAGAATTTTTAATCACAATGAATCGTAACTCAGCCACTCAATAGACTTCTGGTAATACGAACAGTTTTCGGCCATACAGACCATATTTGTGTAAGCGCCACAAAGTTATATCAAAGCGTCACTGCAATAGATGAGGTTCAACATCAATATCTTTCCGAGATTACTTACGAGTAATAATGCATTGCAAGTCGCTCGGAAGATACAGTATTCTTTGTAAACCCTCGTAAAAGTGAAAAGCCACCCAAGCCATCATCACAGTGGGAAGGTTGCGGCGAGACACCAATTTTTGCATGCAGTTTGAGATCAATATCCCTCAAGAGATCACTTTAGAAACAAAGCACCACGAGTCACTGCGATGAATAACGATGCTCTTACGATTAATTTGCGATAAGTTACGGCGCTCCGGGACTCCCCGACCAAAGTTTTGAGATGGGAGCCGTTGTTTATAGCACGACGATGATATGCCCCACGGACTTTTAATGAGATATTCTTTAATGCTCTAACTTCATTGTGCAGGGTCTATCCTGCATCCCCATAGTGGAAAAACCCAAACGTGGTTATTTTCCGCCCAAGTCTACAAACAATTTCATTAAACAACACCAATTCATTGCACAAGGCAAATTTTCTACAAGACACCAAGAAACTTTTAAAGGCAGGGAATTCTTTGCGAACAAATAACATATTACAGTATAGTTCCTTAATTAAGGAATATAAAATTTATGGAACAGCTACTCTACGGACATTTTATAAGGAATGCAATATATATCAAATATATATATATATATGTGTGTATATGTGTCTTCTCATACCGTAGAAGACAATGAATGCAGTGGTTAGGTTTATGGATAGAAAATCGACATTTACAGACGATAACGGTAAACTTCCCGGGAATAAAAAACTGCTTTGTCCAGCTTAAAATATTAACTTCAGGAATGACTTAAAGAATGCTATTAAGGACATTAATGTAGATGACATGTATGCAATGTGACTAATTTCTAGGAAATATGCCAAACAGAATCAAAAACAAAGTTTCAATTTTCATTCTAATTATCATTTCTCTATTGGCAATGCGTGTTTCATTTTGTATAGAACGAAAAGGAATTACTTACCTTGTAATGTCATTAAAGATGTGCTCTTACGAAAATCTTTAAATTTACTTTTTCCTCACTTCGCAAAGTACAAGCATCAATGGAATACAAAATGTATGGACTGTTGAGATAACCCATAATTAAGGAACTACAATATTGAAAATGAAAAAAAGTAAAATGGAACATTCTTTAGAAACGCTAAGTATAGATGTAGAGTTTACTCTATGAAAATGAAAGACACACTGTAAGGTGAACTATGAATGTATCTTTAACAACATACGACTGTGGCTAGAATTTGAAATTTGTGCCGATACAACATAGGCCACGTGAATGAACTCTGCTTCTCTTTGATAAACTTTAATTAACGAAATTATCTATTTTTCAACTAGTAGCTACGTGTTTCAAAGCTACAGTAATGCCGGAAAGATGTTGAATGGTTAACGTGCATAGTTTTCAACTCTAGCTCTATTTATCTTTCACAGAAAACTAAGGAGGCACTGATTGCTAGGCACGGCTTTAAAATAATTTCAGTGGACATTTTTATGTTCCATCAGTAGTAATACAGCTATTTGTGGTTGACGAATCTATGAAAGTCTAAATTTATAGGTAAGTTAAATATTTTCTTTTAACAATAATAATTTACTATCTTCAAACTTTTGCGTGCGTACGCTGATTAAAAGTTAAGGGTATCGGTGTCCTCATAGCATTAATTTTGCTTGCCAATCGTTGGATGTACACATTATTTAATACAACTTTTAGCATTTTTACTTCATATTGAATAGTTTAAGAGTCCGTTTATACCTACCACAACGAACGACTACCCAACAGAGGAAGAACTAAGGAACATATAGTGAGTCGATAGAAACGTGAAACACCTGCATAAGGGTGTTCCCACACAGGATCAAAGCACATGTGAAAGAAGAGAAAGATAAACATAAAGCATCAACAATACGAGTGTGAAAATGGAAGGAGCAAAGTGGGCACGAAAGAAACACGTACCAAAGGCTTAGGTAACCTACAGGCTGTCCCTGGGGTCACCGTTCCCCCTAATATAAGATGGTCAAACTTAAACTAACCTAAAACCCTATGGCCGACCCTACGCGCATTTGTGAGGGGTTGGACTGACACATTACAACTACTGTACTCGTCGTATTCCTGCCTACTATGGCCTACTAAATCAAGTTTTGAATTTCTTTGCTACAAAACTCATTTTTTTCTGCATTCAATATTGATTACGCTCTGTATTATAAAAATAGGAAGTGAATTTGAACTCAGTTTTTAGAAACAAATCGCAATGTACATAGTGACCCCAATGGTGCTATCTCTATTCGAAATTCCTGATGTGAAAATAGAGTGGGGAGAAATAAATATTCATACACCACGAAATTTTTTTTTTTAATCTAGCGAACCAAAAATAAATATATTGATGCAGTATTTGTGTTTTTGCGTAAACAATACACACGCAACTACAAAACAAGTAAATTCCTATATAATTGAAATTATTTAGCAATTGTATATTTTGGGTTGAAAATAAATGTATTCGTACAAAACAACAACGATTTTAAAACAACATTTAATACTTTGTGCTGTAGGCTTTGCTCAGTTCAACGGCAATTAATCTCTTTCTATATTTTTTACCAAACTTTGACATGTTGCCTGAGGGGTTTTAGCCCCTTCTTCCTTGCAGATTTCATTGAGTTCCGGATTGGACTTCGGTCTCCTCGCATTGATGTCTAATTTCAGAAATCGCCACAAATTTTCTATCGGAACCAAATCCGGAGACTAGCTTGGCCGTTTTAGTTTTTGTACAAGATTATCCATGAACCATTTCTTCGTGGTTTTCGCCGTATGGTTTGGGTCGTTGTCCTGCTGAAAAACGATTTCTTGCGGTAGCCCGAGTTTTTGAACCGACACATGCAAATGTTCCCTCAAAATGTTCTGATACATGTGAGTGTTCATTCTCCCTCCTATAATATGAATGTTACTTGTTACACGTGATAAAAAGCATTCCCCAATCATAACGTTGCCACTACCAAATTTCACATTGAAATTTATGTTTTTTGGTGCGAATGCCTTTCCGTCATACCTCCAAATATGGTTCTTTAAATTTCATCCAAATAGCTCTATTTTACACTCATCCGACCACAATACGTTTTCCCAGAACGACTTAGGCTTGTCCTTGCGCTCACGGACGAATTTCAGACAAGCTCTCTATTTCGTTTCGATAGCAGGGGAGTTTTGCGAGTTGCGAGAAGTTCGAGAACTTGAACGGTTTTGGTGCAGCTCATGGCTTACTATGCGAAGGCTAACGCTCGTCCCTGCTGCTAGCAAGTCCTCCTGAAGCTCTTTGCGAGTAGTCATGGAATTTTCGGACACTTTCCTGGCCATTTTTCTTGGAGCTCTAGGGGAAGTCTTAAGCGGCCTGCCAGATCTAAGTTGGTTTTCGAACTTTTAAACCTTTTCATAAATGACCCTATGGTGGTAAACGTCATTTTGAGTATGACATTTACTCATAACTTTTCCGGGATTTCCATTCTTTAATAATCAACTATTTCACAGACTTCGTAAGCTCCTTGCTTCTTGCCATGGTTACAACCTTCTTCTACGATTTAGCACGAAGTAATGACCCCAAAGCTGTTCATGGACTATAGTAGACTTCTAAGGTAAAATCTAGAAGGTCCTGAAAAATTCTTGAATAGTCAAATCAATTTCAAAATGAAAAAATCGTTCAGCACGGGTGCATTTTACAACCCCAGATTTTTGAAATATTATACAATTAATATGATTCATTATAATTTTTGATTTTGTTGACATATGCATTACCGTCCAAAACAAAGGGACAAATTTTCAAAACGGCATAACATTTTTTCTAACCATGCCAGGTACTTCTTCTTCTGCACACTATTAGCCAGTAAGATGTTGATTATTGTGTTAAAATTTGAGACATGCATGAAGGACTATAAAAAAGTTACTAACGAAAATCTTTTCTCTTGAAATTTATAACGTCCAAAACCAAGGGACAAAAAAAAGAAACATTTAATTAATTTCATATTCAGTCCGTATTTCGTTATTTACATCGAAGACAAAGTTTGACACTGTCATTTGTACACATTGCTGTTCGTTACATGATGGCACCACGTCAGAAAGTTAATCATATCCAGCGACAAGATATCATCAAGTTGCACAAGAATAATTCCACTACTAGAGAAATTTCTGAGAAGGTAAACCGTTCGAAAAGTGTTGTGGGCAGAATAGTGAAGTCGTACGATGAAACCGGCTGTATTGGTGCCCCTAAAAAAGCCGGCAGGCCCAGTAAAACGTCAGTTAGAGAGGACAGAGTCATCCAGCGTACGTCATTGAAGGATCGTTTCAAGTCTTCAGCTGCGATAAGTAGGGAAATGAATGACACAACATGTATGAACGTCTCACGTCAGACCGTTTCTCAGGGCTTTTAAGAAATAGGGTTATTTACAAGACGCCCACAGAAGAAACCGCTTGTGAGTGCCAAGAACAAGAAAAAGAGATTAGAGTTTGCAAAAAAAGCATGTTCATTGGTCCCATGAAAATTGGGCTAGAGTGTTTTTCAGTGATGAAAGCAAGTTCAATTGGTTTGGTAATGATTGTAACAAAACTTTGTTGGATGACGTGAAGGTGAGAAATTAATTGTAAAGTGTTATAAGAAGACTGTGAAATTTGGCGGCGGGAACGTGATGGTTTTCGGTATGCTCTCTAGTCAATGGACATCGCCTCTCGTTCGTTTACAAACCCGTGTGAACGCTCAGGTTCATAAGAATCTGTTGGAAGGTATTGTCGTGCCTAATATTGTAAATTCAGGTGTTCCCAGCCCTATCTTCAAGCAAGACAATGCCCCTTGCCACAAGGCAAAGACAGTCATGAGTTAGGTACCTTGAACAGCAAGATCTCGAAGTTATAGATTGGCCACCACAAAGTCCCGACCTAAATCCAATCGAGAATCTTTGGAAAACACTGGGGGTGAAAGTTATGGCAAGAAACCCTATCAATACGGAAGATTTTTGGATGAAACTTCAAGAGGGTGGGCGAAAATTACTGTTGAAGATTGTCAGAATCTCATTCGGTCATGTAGTCAACGATGTGCAGCGTAATCGAAGGCAAGGGACTATTTACCAAATATTCATTGTTCACGCTAAATATCTGTAATCGAAGGCAAGGGACTTTCTACCAAATATTGATTGTTCACGCTAAATATTTCTAGCAAAACATTGAGTTAAATGCATTTTTTTCTTGTTTGTCCCTTAGTTTTGGACGTTATAAATTTCAAGAGAAAGCTTTTCGTTCATAACTTTTTTTTTATTATTCATCATACATGTCTCAAATTTTAACACAATAGTAAACATCTGACTGGCTATAGTGTGCAGACGAAGAACCAGGCATGGTAAGAAAAAAGTTATGCCGTTTTGAAAATTTGTCACTTAGTTTTGGACTTAAATACAACTACTGTATCAATGTATTTTTTTTTTGTTTGTTAGATTTTTTAAATTAACAATTTCATGGTGTACAAATATTTATTTCTTCCACTGTATATCTACCAACGTCGTATATATCAGTTCCTACTATACATCAGTGATATTTGTTGACCTCAACATTACACAACGCCGCAAACGTTACTGCTCACAGTAAGAGACCCACAAAATGTGTCCAGAGCTTTCTTTTTATTAGGGTAAAGGATTTCGTGACATTCAAGCATTGGGGCGCAGCAGGGTGGGGTAGCTAGGGCAACTGTAAACAAGTTCGAAAATTGTTCAAGTCATGAGAGACAAGAAAGCATTCTCACTACTGAGCGCGTGTCAGTGGTGGGGATGATAAGCGAGTTATTTGCATAGATAGTGATGCAACGAAAGTAGATAGCATCTCGCCGGCACAGTCGAACGTATTCATATCTATAAGGGTGGAGGAAGTGAAAGCGATAGTAGGAAATCTAAGTGCAAAAAGCTACACGAATTAACACCGTCGACCGTATGAGCAAAGTCAGCCAGTGGTTACTGAAGTTACTTAGCCAACTCAGACTAGGATAAAAGATCGGGCCAAGGAAACACAGGCCCTTGACATGAATAGAGCAGAGAGTATGAAGAGAGAGCCCCTTATGTATGTACTCCCACAAAATGCATGATAATGCACACAACCATGCTTCAAAGACTTCTTAGCCTGAAAACCTGGCCAATGGAGTGGTCCCCGTCCCTCAACTACCTCAACAGTATTAAGAAATCTGGGACATGTCACTAAAGCAGGTCCTACTCATAGTGGAAAGCAGCATATCTGGAAGGATAACCTCTAACAAGCTAAGGGCCAGTTCACACGTCCCTCATTTCAACGCGTTCACCCCCGAAAATGAACACAACCCGTGAGTCAAGTTCTGCTGTCGCTGTTCACACGTAGAACCGACCTTCATTCAAATGACTGACGCCGCGCGTTGACTTATGATTTCGTTTATTTATATATTTTGATTTTATTGGTATTGTCCCGCTATTTCTGAAACTTAGACAATCAATAGCGATCTAAGATGATTTACTCGGCTTACAGCCGGCACCACAATATTGTGCTCTGGTGGCAAGAGATGAAGGACGAAAAGAGAAGAAGACAGAAGAAAGAAGCGCCCGTGCGGACGGTCCCTTCTGTGGCCCTCCGCACGAGCGAGGTAAGAGCCCCGCAGAAAAAGTTGGTCACCTCGATCGGCGGCCCACCTCGCGGAACAGAAAGGCAATATCGAAAACCTACCTAACTCGACAAAACTAACCTTCTCAGCTGGAACTGCGGCCAGATGCTACATCCCCTGCGGAGAAAGCGTTTCTTTATATTTTCGCTTATATTTCGGGTAGGTTTGAAATTACAATCGTATCCCATAATCTTATAGCCTGAATTTGATAGGAATAGTCTATTTTCAAAATATTTATAGCCTGATACACCGATAAAAGTGAAAACAACACACAGCAATTCGCTTTGTATTGAAATCAAAGATGGCGTCACGCCGCGTCTGTGATCTTAGTCAACATTTTCAGCTTAACTAATTTTCTTAAAGTGACGGTAAAAAATCATTTTTACCGACTTTTTTATGATTTAAAAATGCTGTAGAGGATTAATTCTGCATTTTTATGTTTTGTTTACTACGCTTGAATTACGCCACGCGTTCAAAAATGCGGCGTGCTTCATCCTTCCGTCTCCCGCATTTGCTGCTGCTGCTTTCATCAAATCAACGCGCTGCGTCTATCAGTTTGACTGAACGCGTTTAAATGAGGAACGTGTGAACTGGCCCTAAGTATTTGTAAGAACCTGGCTTTGCCCATGATCTCACGATCGACGGTTTCAAAGGATGATCAACTAGTGGAAGTTTTTTAACGACGCAGTAAATAAACTAGGTTTAAGGTGAGTCAAACAATAAGAATAGGTTCTGATACAGTCCATCATATATGTGTTATTTGCTCTATTTTTGAGGGTATTTCATCATTTCTGTATTACTATTTGTTAATATATATATATATATATATATATATATATATATATATATATCCTCAGTGACAGTTTCGGACACAAAAATATTGTGCTGCATATATTTTAGGTATTCTAATTTTTTATCCT
>LQNS02278146.1:1458083-1474840 GCA_001587735.2 Parhyale hawaiensis | reverse complement strand
TTATCCACGATTCTGGAGTCGAAGGGGATTGAAATGTCGATCAGTTTGGCCGACTTCTCCTGTTTGTCTTTTACGACGATGTCCGGTCGGTTGGCGTGAAGTAGGTACTCTATCAGATTCCATCCTCTTGTCCCCGTAGATCTGCACGGCTTCGTTTTCAACCACGGGCGCGGGTTTGTGCTCGTACCGCCTCTCACTGACCGGGAAGTTATGGATCCGCAGGAGGATCCAGTGAAGGTGTCGGACAACTATATCGTGCCTGCGCTTGTACTCCTCTTGCGCCAGCCTTCCGCATTCGCTTATGACGTGGTTGATGGTTTCATCCGAGCTCCTGCAAATTCTACAGGTACTAGGGACGTTTCATTATCATTATTAAAACTTCACGCTTGGGCTCCCACGGACAGGTAATACAACCCAAATGAAGCATCTTGCAACACCGGGAAGCCCAAAACGCTGCTAAAGGAAATCTAGCAAAAAACCATTAACAGCTGACTTAAACGCCTGCAGCCAATACGACCAAAAGCTGATGCCGGCAACAATTTCCAAACCTTAGCCGACCAGGGCACGAAGCACCGACAGAGACAGAGAGAGGAGCAGACTGCGGAAGACTGAATACCCAGCTATGGCGCCAGCCGGTTCATCCCCTCTCAGGGATGCAGTTGGACCAAAAGAAGTCTCATCCGCCTTTAGAGTGGCATTTCCTCCAACTCAGGGGCTACCCAGAGCCCCAAACCCAAAGCCAGCTCATACCAACAAAGAGGCGTCCGGTGGCCGGACAATGGGGGCGGCCTGATAACGCGCAGGGCACGCATGGGAATACGGAAACACCTGTAGCGAAGATGCCCCTCTCTTATCATAGCTACATTATGTTTACATGTAACCCACAAAGGATAGTTTAAGCCAACAAGAAAAAAAACGTATGTATAGTCCGCTAACACTGACATGGAACCCATACAGGATCACCGCTAATGAAAAGTCTGAGAAAGAGAAATAGTGGAACAGAAAAAAATCTTCATTAAATACTTTAAACATAAAAATAAAGTAAAGTTGACAAACGGCCAGAAAAGGGGGTAAGTTTCGACGCATATGTCTGATACACTGCATGGTGAAGTGCAAGGAAAAGCTGACAATAGTTAGCAAAAGGGTAACACAAGCCACTCTAATCAAATACGTAAAAGCATAATTTTCAAGTTAGCAACCTGAAATAACCAAGCACAGCAAACAGCCATGCACAAGCAGCAACCAACGGCTTCAATATGTTATGCATAATCAACAACAAGCAACCAAACCAGCACAAGGTGCAGCAACCAATCTAGTAAACCAAGTACCAAATCCAAGCAGCAGCAACAACCGAGCCAGCACAAGCAACAGTAACCAATCAGAGCACAAAAGGATCAGGCACAAAAGATAGCAACCAAGCAGGTACCAACACCAACCCACAACTAAGCAAGGCACAATTAAGGAACAGGACACAACCATGGAGGCAGACTCACGCAGCACCAAATAACCAAGCAAGCACAAGCAACTGGAAACAGTGTAGCCGGCAGGCTGGCTGAGGCAGAGACTCTCGCTATTGGCACGAGGGTAATTCAACACTTAGGCCATCATCTGGGCAAAATCCAATGTTATTCCTGCGAAGCAATTTCGCCTTAACAACAAACCTGTACGGGGGAGCTAATGCTGCTGCAGTCGAGAGGATCCATGTAGACTATACAGAGCGGGGCATGGCGTGGCCGCACGACCAACATAAGCATGTTGGAGCTCGAGCATTGGCCATCCTCAGGGTTAACATAATCTGCATTAACAAGCCGTAAGAGCTACGCTTGCTGTGCATTAAGTAGAGCTCGGCGCTCATGGAAAAAAGAATCCATCCTATATGTATGGAAATGAAGCGTAATCAAGCTCAAGCTCAGATGCTCGGCTTCGTTAGACGAGAGTCACTGAGCTATTTCACTGCACTAAAAGAACACTAACAAGTCTCATTTGAATGGTAACGAAAGTAGCAATGAACGAGTATTAAACCTAAATAAATCTGCACCTTGACGTTGTGTATGCATAGCAAAAGTAGATGCCAGGCCAAAATTGGAGGGCGCACTGTCTCCATTGCATTAGGGGAAATGTATAGTAGTTGTAGGGTGAGTTATAGAACAGACTTAGGAGATAAATTTACACATGTTGTCTCAGGAACGTTAAAATAAAGTATGTAGGAGTGTGGATCATTCTGATCTTTCACCGATAACCAGTTCTACTATTCTATACATGAGGATCTATATGTAAAAACAAGGACAGCACCTGGCTTGCCCATAGTTCCTACATGCATTAAGCCACCTGAGTGAGGAAATATTTGTATAAGACGCTCTTGTGATCTTGCGAAGGTATTATTACCATTACGTGATTCGTTTAACCACCGTATCTGCCAGGGTAATCGGCTCCGTGACACTGCGAAGGAACCCGGGCAGATATTTTCGGAGGACACGGAGGATGCATTGGATGCATTGTACCTAATAAAGCATATTATTATCAGTTACATTGCTTCAGTTTTTCAGAAAACTGCATTGTTTACTATGCATCAAAATAAGTTACTCATTCTTCATCGTAGAATAAACGCTACACGTTTTGACCACTAAAGCCAATTTATAATGAATGTAATGAAGCATATTATCACAAGCAGGAAATCCCCTAACTTAAGCTATTCATTCCTAGCAGACCTGCAATCTAAATTAAACAAGGAGCCGACTACTTAACTAGATCGGAAAGATGCAGACTCAGTAAATTGCAGCATATGCTGGTAGGTTACTTACTTCTATTCGATTAGCTATCTAATTAGTCAGTTTAAACATTCCTAGCCACGATCGACGCGTTCTGTAATTATTGTAGCAAAGGAAAAAGGATGCGTCATGCAGACTGCATGCAGTGTGGTAAGATACACTGGTGGCCTATGCACGGAACAGCACACATGGGAACAGGCAACCGAATCTACACTCTAACGATAACGCTGAATAGTGGCAGATGAGAGTCGCTTGCAGCAGCAAAGTGACTTCCTACCGGTCCCCCCAAAAGTGCAGTTGTAACACAGTCTGCCGGTTGCCTGCCAACATAGCACATATATAACGGTAGCGGGCAGGCAGCGTAGGAACCTTCCTGAATTCCAACTACATCGGTAGTCGAGGTAGGGAACTGACGACTGAATTAATAGCTATCCCATTAATAGTATTGTGTTATTGCATTATCCTAACAACAGGGGCGTGACAACAAATCGAGTGTCGAGCTGCAACCCTTGCAACTGGCGGCTGACTGCTAACGAGGAGGCCATATGGAAATATGGCAGATTTCTATTACTCGGAGCAGCATCAACATAGGTACAATACCTAAAGCAAGTTATTTTTTATTATGGAGTAAGAGAACATAAAGTAAGAATAATTACAGCTGAATGTGCATTTCAAAATCAAGGTAAATGCGAAGATGATCGATCTAAAAGGTATATACATATGTATTATAATATTTGATCATTTTGACCTTGCAGGTCTCAGCGCACATAAGAATAGCACACTAGTTGTAAACACAAGTTGATATCGATAATTACTACATGAAATTCAGTTTCTCAAATGTTGGTTTATTTTTAACAGGTAACAAATAATTGCATTTTGAAATGACATAATATTCGAAGGTCACTATTTGAACTTGTCCAACCAATGACTGAAAACTGTCATTGCTGGATGGGAGTACTGCAGTGCTCTGAATGGGTGCTTGTGAATATGCTTAAGATAAATTAGTAGTTGCTGATTTTGAAGCTCCTAACCATACGCTCAATACTCTAAGCAAGTGCCCCCGTGTAGATGAACCCAACCCAGACCCAAAAGATGAACAATATATATAAACGAGAACAGAAAGCACGAAAGTATAAACTGTCATTAAGCGAAAATAGGGTATACCGTTATAAACTACGTGTCACGCTTTATTGCAGGGTCACTGCTTCAAAATGTTGCCAGTATAAGACGCAGTATCGCAGTGAGCTTCAATACAAAAAAGTTCCTACTTAAAAGATAATATTCCTATACATTTTTAAGACGAATGATGCAGTAGATACTAATTTTCTTCAGCATTAATGAGTCAAATTCTTAAGATAAAAAGAAAAAAATAATATACGAAGTTATATCAACCAATATGTTACGCTTCGTTTTCAGTTGTATCTCGCTTGCTACAACAGTGAGAATACATCAACGACATGACGTTTGGCAACTAAGGAGAAGGCGTAGAATGTTCACTGCCTTGTAGTTTGTGTTCCTGTAGTGGATATAGCCAGGCGAATGAGACAGTACGCAAAAACGTTAAAGTCATTTTTGTAAAACCCATCACCAAGGATACGAAGGATAAATGGGAGAGAAGAAGCATAAACCAGAGAGACATGCGGAAATTACGCAGGCAGGTAAAGAGCCATCCTGGAGAGACCAGTGCTGCAATATTTGCAGGTCCTGCATGGGCTTGGACCTGTATTGAGAAACGCCCGGTGCAGCGTTTTCAAAGAAATGGCAAAGTGTGTGAATGTTACCGCTAAACCCGTTCTGAGCACATTCCAAAAGGAAAAGCTCATTGCCTGGGTTAAAATTGCATGACAACATTTTTTCTCTTTATGGATGAGGCTCGAGCTTCGTAGGATGGTCCCGATAGATGGGCCAATGCGTGGATACTTCATGGAGACTCTCGAAACGGTCACTTCCGAGGGTAACAAGGACCTAACGTTTTGGAGAGGGATCATTGGAAACGAACTGGTGAGGCTATTTCTAGTACAAGACGGTGCCCAAATCACGAGCAAAACCTACACCCGGTATACCGATTAACATTTATCACCAAGGTAAGATCACCTGCCCTTTGCACGTGGACGTCAGCTGATATTTTTGCATGGTAATATTACATTGCATTGAGCCAAGGCTGGCATTTCATTCTTGAATATGCTACCATCAGAGGAGAACATCTCTTGATTTTGCCTCCTGCTTCAACCGACCTAAAGCCCATTGAACAGCTCTGATCCATTTTACAACGACAGTTAGTGAGGGAGAAGCTTAGTAGACCGTACATCGGAAGAGACACGATGGGAGATCAAAAGAACCGCATGCAGGGCCCATAACAGTTGCACGATTAAGAGATTCCACTGACAAAAGACTATATGATATCCGATATCCAAGTATGGAAATTACGCTGGTAAATAATATCGTCACTTCGGCGCTGGTACACTTTGCCATCATTTATTTTGCTTATACTTTTTCCTACAGGTTTCCTCAAATAAATGTTGTAGGAATACATACGAGCTGTCTTGGCTTACAGATAACGTATCCAGCACTTGTAATTGTCACACTTGACAAGAAGCATAACACAATAATTGATATAACTTTGTGTATACGGTATTAATCGACTAATATTACCCTTTAGGAGCCTTTTCTGAATTGAAGTCGCTTCGATGCTGCATTTTATACTGAATACATTTTTAAAAATGAACTTGGCACGCAGTTTATACTGCGTTTCTCCACAAACAACATACTGTACTGTAACTTTAATATGGGCGTATTTGTGTTCTGTGCCCAGAACTCGGACGATGTCCGATAAATGCTTGAGAAGACGGCTCCATATAAATGCACTGTCGTTGGGTACTGGCAATAAGCCTTGTAGCCACTCGCCGGAACGTGAAACCGGCAAACTCAATCGACAGTTGTTGTGGAATCGTCAGCTGGTGAGATATTGCAGGTGGGCGGAAGTAATGTAAATGAATAGCCTTATGCCCGGCAGCATTTTTAAATCCTATATTGTTATCACTATACAAGTTAGTATAAGCCTCCCTAATCCATCAGAAATTTAACGTTCCAAACGAGGAAAAGGAAGCGACATAAATTATGACGAGATAAACGAGTAACCCACGCAGAAGGATGTTTCCACACAATGATCAACGCGCATGGGCACAGCAGGTCGGGAAAGCAGAGGAAGAACAGAGGAAAGCATCAATAGGAGAAAGAAATTGGAGAGAAACATATGGGCATGGAGGAAAGATGTCCCGAAGGCCTAGCTATGCCTACTGCCCCTATTACATATAGTGTGCCAGCTGCTGATGCCCGTGCTTGCGACACGTCTCTCCCCAAAATTCCACTCATTTTTGAGTCAGCGGCCGCCCTATAACACTTTCCTTTTCCGTCACGTAAGTATCGCTCACGTTGTTGCAAAAGGCGGCTACAGAAGCTAAAGTGGGTGGAATCTAGGGAAAAGTGTCGCAACAACGGGCATTAGCAGCTGTCTCACTATGTGTAATATATATGGGGACGCTCCTCCCCATAACGTAAAGATGGGCACTCAGATCCTACAATACAGAGTGGTCCATACGCACGTAAATCCCCACTCGTGCTAGGAGCGCTTCGTGAGCAACCACGTTCTGTTGTTAATTGCATTGTATTTATTCTTACGCGATAATTCATAGATGTAAATAACGCAAAAAAAAATTGGTGGTCGTTCACTCCACCACTATAGGTACTAGTTACATAGATGGGCTACGTCCATATATCACGGAACAATTAAAACAACGGCCGCGATTCAGAAAACAGGCAATACTATTTGTACGTTATCCTAAGTGGATAAATAGACTAAAGTAACCATCTCACACTGCTAGACTCAGCACATGCTCGTGACCCTCTCACATTACTAGACCTGCGCATGCTCACGACCCTCTCATATTACTAAGCGCAGCACATGCTCGCAAGCTAACACTAAGTTCAATTACGGCAAATCAGAACATGGACGACAGAGATCAGCGTCTAGACCAACATTTGCGGAGGAATCTCAGTGTAGTGTCATCAGAGCCTAAAGGCGCAGAATTAGTTTCGAAGTCGACTGTGTGTATAAGTTAGCTGGAGGTTGTTCAGGGGAGCAGAACATGTTCGGAGGGAAGACACTTGTGCCGCTGTAGCTCTGCAGAAGCGACGACCGCGGCTGGATTAGCATAAGCACAAGGTGTAGAGGTAACTTTAAGCTTGGAATGCAGCTGGCAGTTCGGCACACGCGCCTCTAGTCCGTAAAAACGCTAGCAAACGCTACATAGGACGGGCTGTCACTGGCAGATGGAAGCAACTCGTCACTGCAGAACCGCACTGCTCTGCGCTATGGCAATTTCTCGTAAATGACCAGCCTGCAGAAGACATCATATATAGTTGCAATGTGTCGCGTCTGTGATGGTCTCCTACCCTTGCTTGCACTGATACTCTCATGTTGCTAATCATAAATGCATTTATATGAATAAGATGATTTTCACTTTATTTAAAGTGGTGTTGAACAATAAAAGCTTCTTGAAAGTCACCTAAATCAGCCTTGAGACACGCGTACCTAAAGCACGTAGTGAAATGGACAGTGAGGTGCGCACGGTGCAGTGATGCATATGAGGAGCGGTACGTAGTGCACCAGGTGTCTGGACTTCCAAACCTCAATCCGTTCTGTAGAATGACGCCGGGGTGGTCATTTCACGCAATCGTACGTACGCCCAACTTACGAGCGGACGCTCATCCTCGATCCCGATTACCCAGAGCTAGCAGGTAGCCAAGATACCCCCCACAAAGTACTTTACTGGGAGTTCAGCGACATGAGACTGACATTCTCTCATAAATTGCGCGTGCGATGATATAGTGTGGTCCCGGCATAAGAGATGCACTCGAGGTAGAGTGTTGCGCCAGGGCAACAAAAGGCAATATCTGGCAGCAGTGCCAGCACCACAGTAACGAGCACATGACGCGCCAGCTCGCCATAACAATTCGCGTGCAGTTGAAAACTGCCTGCATGCCAGCAGAGTGCTGCAATTACAAGTATTTGATTGCTACACATAGTGTGAGATTGGCAATAGAGTCTGTGACAGTAAGCGGGGGACCACGGGACGCCGTCGCACGACGACATATAACACCGTATTTTATTATCATTACACATTGCAAGGATTTTTTGCAGGGCAAAGTGAGCATGTCCTTTCTCTTCTAGTTTTGCATTTATACAATGATCTGTCAACACATTAGAGCATGCCACGTCATAACAATTTGCTTCATGGACTAATCACTTAATCATAATAATACGTAACAATTTCTTCGCAGATCACCGCCTACTAATGCAAAAGTCTAATCTTCATCTTCTCAGAATTTAACTAGTAGCGATTATTGCTAGTTATCTACAAGTAAGACTTGAGCAAACCGAGAACATGTAGCTGCAACATTAGGACAAGACTTGCGATGACGTGAAACTTAGAATTGAAGAAATGCTGAAAATGTTCGCACTTTCTTCCAATGCGTCAACAAAGCATGGTGATAACTCAAAATGGGTAAGCACGCAGAAATACAAATTTTGGTTCCGGCACAGCAGAACAAAAATTTTTTTTTGGTTCTAGGTCCTGGTAACTGCAATAATATTTCCAGTGAATAATACTTCCAAATTGTTCAACTTTTTCCAAATTTAAAAACGTAAAAAATCAAACTCAAGTAACGCAAGAGAGCCTATTTGTAAAGCGATCTTCGGTTGTTTATAAGTTGCTGCTCATTGTCGCGGGGTTTTGATTATTTTTACCACCATATGCCCTGCGAGCTCACGACGCAAAGCGAATGCCTGTCCAAGGCGGTTGTGATTCCTTGAAGGAAGCTAATCAAGCTGCGGCCCATGATCAGCGGACTCACGAGAGGTGTATGATAAGTTTTAAGCATCAGAAAAACTAAAAGGGATTTTTTATTCTTTACTTTTTAACGTAGTCCCCACGCAAGGATAGCTCTTGCTCAAACGGCGCTGAAAGGCTTTCCTCCCGGTGTAGAAAAACTCTTTTGTTTGGGACTCTCGGACCCCTTCGACTGCAGCTATAACGTCATTATCACTGGCACATGGCGACCAGCAAAGCTTTTTTTTTATTTGGGGGGAGGGGGTTGGAAGTCGGAGGGGGCCAAGTCTGACGAATAAGGTGGATGGGAAACAAGTTCGAATCCACAATCCTGAATTATTGCCATGGCAACCACTAGATTGTGGGCTGGTGCATTGCCTGGGTTGCAGTGGATTCTTCTTGAGCCACTCTCTACCAATGTTCAAAACATGTCATCATGAATTTCTGAGGCAGTTATGCCTTTCAAACCCAGGTACGTAACGACTACGAATTTCTCTTTCATTATTTTTCATTGAATCCCTGACCCACGATTATTCAAAAATCTGGACTCTCAAAATTTGGCAGGAATGCTTACAAAAGGTTGTACTTTCAAGATATCATAGGTCTGATCATGCATCAATGCTTCTTATACACGATGCTCAAAACTTTTCACATAACCCAAGAAGTTCTCACAGCCACAGTCATTAAAATGCGAACTATGGGCAGAGATTGAGCCACGAGAGAGTGATGTATGAGAGAAACGCTCTGTATGGCCAAAAATCTTATAGAGGCGGGCTATATAGTTGGGATTCCACATCATGGGACATTAAAGCAGTCCAAATTGGGATCTGGTGTGATGTCCGATCTCCGATTTTTGCTCCACTTATCTCTACTATATTGTACACCTTGCAGAGTACGTTCGCGACGTCATTTGTCATGACTATTTGTTACCTTGCATAGGGTTCTCTTCTAACTGTTTGACTCTTGGGTTTACACCTGTCTCTGTGATCATGGCATAATTTAAAAGATGGAAAAGTAATTGTGAGTCGTCAATTTAGCCTTTTTCCCTAAATTTTAAGAAATTCTATTTTGGAACTAAAGTAACTCATCCTCAGGTAACCTAAAACGACCCAAAACTACATCTATATCAAGCCACATAAACTCAGTTTAGAGCTATCACCTAAGCTGCTTCAATATTTTAGCCCTCGTATCACACACTAAACTGAAAATAAAAAAAATTCTGGCTAAATTTCCCCGGTCAGCCATATTGTGTCTAAAAAGTGGGCCCTGCACTCTGCAGCTACGCTCAAGCGTCACAAATTTTTTCCACTTTTACAGCTGGAATAAAAAGTATCGGAAATCTACGAGAGCCTCTCCACAGCTCGTGGTGCGAGAAATCTAGCTTGCTTCTGTTCTCACCCTCAATAATAAAAGTCTCCACAATGCTTCATTTGATCGCTTCCGAGTCCAGAGTAATGATAAACTCCAATAGAAATTCGTCTAGCATGAAAATCAGGAATTTATGAGCCGTGTAACTGGCTTTAAGTGAACCCAGATCCGATTTTATGCAGACTGAAGTTGAATTTTGTCGGAGTCAGCATTTTTCAGGTTGGAACGACCTTTGATTGCCATAACGCCAGAGTTTGCCTGCGTTCAACGTTGAGCGAGAAGTCGCATCAGATAAAAAAAGAGGCCGTTAGGCGTCCTCATAAAGGCAAAGTTTATCCGTATAGAAGGCGATGTTTATAACAAAGACGCAAATATCGACCATAGCAACAAAGGGCAGAGCAAAGTAGACGCAAGTTACCAGTATATGGACTAGAAACGACTTCGATTATCTATTAAAGGAAGGCGTCGTCTGATTTCAAACCTATCGCGGCAGCAGATAAAGCGACAACTGCTACAAGAAAGACCTCCATGTCGTTCGTTTGGAATCCGACACGCCACTTTAGATACGCACAGCAAAAGACAGCAGCGAAGGCCATTGGACACAACGACTGCAGGCAGATGAAACTGGATTGGTACGGCAGCTGATAATTCCAACATATTTCTCAAGTACCATATCCATGGTGCATGTTACAACCGTATTAGCTAGCCTACTCGATGAAATCGAAGGCAATTTCAAAGTTAAATGCAAATTTATGTTTATATCAATAGCCGAAATCAACACGTAGCATCTTAACTACAATTCTGACTCTGTTAAAGAACGAAAATAGCACTGTTTATCCTCCGGTTAAAAGGCATCTTCTTTAATTTAGTCGGAGATACACGAAAACTCAAGAAATCAAATTAACAAATAAGACACCAGTTATTGTTATCCAAACTCAGTATTTCACTACAGGCGCTGTATAGCACATACTTCTTTGACGTGATATTGATATTTTACTGGATCAGTTTAAAATGTCAGTATGTCAGTTTTTATATAATTAGAACTCTTCCCAAGAAAAAATGCCTACGCTAAACAAAATAAGTGTCACATGCAATTTAAAAAAGGATGTATTAAACACAGGGTAGGTGCTAAATAAAGCAGGATGAACTGAAGATGTATGACATGGAAATGACAATAATGGACATAGCACGAATTACTGCTATTACGAAACGGGCAAAAATTTGGAGAAGATGATGAGAACATTTCCACAGGTGTAACTACAGAAAGAAGTATTATTATTATTATTATTATTATAGTTAGTTAGTTATAAACTTTGTTTAACCTCCGTAGCCGCAACTCAGGCGTTCCAACAGAGATGAGTGTGTAGTATTTAGATACCACATAATTTGTCGCGTGGCCTGCGTGCGCTACTACGGGCAGGAAACAAGGCGCAAAGCATAGTAGGAGACACTCGAGTGGTCGGCCTCTTTCACGGCCTTCCACACGAGAGAGATGAGAGAAGTTCCGCGGACTAGGTATGCTANATCTCGATCGACAGCCCACCTCGCGGAACAGAAAAGGAAATAGAGAACCTACCTAACTTTACAAAACTAACCTCGTCAGCAGGAACTGCGGCCAGATGCTACATTCCCTGCGGAGAAGGCACTCGGGACCCTTGGGTGCATGATGCCCAAACATATTGTGGCAGTATTATTATTATATGGTACTAGATTTATCACCGCAGCAGCGGGCACGAGGCGCTATGTTAGCAGCGATACTCAGTTTTGCTCGGCATTTCTGCCGGAGTTTCAATATTATGATGCACAAATTCATTCAGCCACGATGCACAGGGCCAAGAAACGAAAAAAGAAAACTTAAAAAAAAAACAGAATGAAGTAGCGCCTGTACGGCGGATCCCTTCCGTGTCCTCCTCCCAAACGGGAGCAGATAGAATTCCAATGGGATGGGTCGCATACCACCATTTAGCGGCCCACTTCACGAAGCAAAAGGGAAGTATAGAGAACCAACCTAGCCACCAAACCTTTCGAACAGGAACTGCTGCCAGATGCAACATCCCCTGCGGAACAGTCACTCAGTAAACCCTGGAAGGGGGGACTGCAACTCTAGAAATTGCTAGAATATCACGCACTGACGCTATTTTATGAATGAAAAGCATTCCATCGTATGAATCTGTGACCAACGGCAAAGGAGTTCTTCGAAGTATGTATAAGTCCGCAATTCCAACACAATGAAGTTGAAAGCACTATTAAAAACCACACAAGGAAGTTCGAAGTAATTCAGCAACTTTCACAACAAAGAAGCGAGTGCGGACTTCACTGTGGTCAAAATATGTCCAGAACACGAATGATCACACAAATTCAATGTAAGACTACAACGAAGAAGAGTGCAACTATTTTACCCTGACGCGTTTGTAGAAGTTACGATTCACAGAACTGTTGCAAAAACTTAAAACGAATGTGAATATTTTAGAACAGATGCTTTATTTGAGGGATTAAAAGAGTTATTCTACTGCGTAAAATGAATTCTGTGTTTGGTGATAGTGAGGTTGTCCGTGGCCTGCCTGTGTTGGGGTATTGCTCACCGGTCTGGGCTTCAGCTGCTGACAGACCCTTACGTCTGCTGGGCCGACTTGTTAGTTCAGCCAGCAGGCTGTGCGCTAAAAATGATCTGGTGAATCTGCCCCACAGGAGAGGGGTGGCCGGATTCTGTAAGCTTTATAAGGTGTACAACAATGAGAGACATTGGTTGTATTCATCTGTCCCTGCCCTGAAGGTCTTTAGGAGGATTACATTATACGTGCTGCGGTTGACTCGCACTCTTTCCCTTTGGAGAGTGTTAGATGCAGAACTCGTCAGTTCAGTCGGTGCTTAGTGCCCTTGTCTGTTGGGGTTTGGAATTCATTGCCGGCATCGGCTTTCGGTCGTGTTTGCCTGCAGGCCTTTAAGTCTGCTGTTAATGGCTTCTTGTTGGATTTTCTTTAGTAGCGTTTCNTTGCAAAATGCTTCATTTGGGTTGTACCACCTGTCCGTTGCAACCCGCTGGTGATGTTTTAATAATAATCAACAGCTAAAATATTAAAACACAGGTATCAGTTACTGAAACAGAAGTAGGTCACCTGCATAGTTTCAGTTCGACCATATAAACAATAGACGTTATTACGCCACAATTTGAAAATAGGCATAGAGCATTGTCGTCGATCAATTTACTGAATAAGTATATTATACATAGTTACGACCAATAAACATTTTTTGCTGTGTAATTAGTTAGTCCCTTACTCTATTCCGTAATGTAGGAAGAAAACTCGAATTGCAAACAGGTATTGTATTTAACGACTGCACACATCTTGACTGGTCTGCGGCTTCACGTATCGACCGTAAGACTATAGCGGCTCAACTATCCTTANACGACCAATAAAAATTTTTTCTGCATAATTAGTTAGTCCCTTACTCTATTCCGTAATGTAGGAAGAAAACTCGAATTGCAAACAGGTATTGTATTTAACGACTGCACACATCTTGACTGGTCTGCGGCTTCACGTATCGACCGTAATACTATAGCGGCTCAACTATCCTTATTCAAGAGAGACGCTTTTGCACTCAAAGATTTATTTTTCAACACGTTTAAGAAATATCCACTTACAGTGCAAGTAGATGATGCAAAGACGTAGGAAGTCACAGACTGATAAAAGACGACTGATGTTATACGCCGCCGCTGATACATGATTCACTAAATAGAATGCATCACTAAACATCATACTCTGATATTCTCAAATGTATATAGTTATTAAGTACGGTAGATTAAACACTCTATAACATTATATCCACGGTTTTGGTACACGCGAGAAGGAAGGGACGCGTAGTTTCTCAAGAACATCAGTGACCCCGAGCGCGGAACGAGTAAGTGAACAGCAGGAGGAGATAGAAGAGGAACCAACGAATGAGAATCGCTAGTGACAGTAAGAAAAAATGAATAAAAGCAAGCACAATATAAAAACGCTGCGAATGCCTAGTTAGGGCTTAGCTAAACTATTTTCCCCTCTCCCGGAGCCTAGTCAACTTTGCTCTATTCATTACCTATGGTCCGTATCCTACACTTAGAGAGAGAAGTAAGGCGAGGAAAAATAAAATAAAGATTATTACTATTCAGTATACGCAGGAAAAAAAAGCAGTAAGCACAGTGGGCACGAATGAAAGACGTCTCGAAGGCCTAGCTAAGGCTAGTGCAACTCGTATAAATTCCTCTTGGATACCTACTCCTCTTTACAAACACTTATGTATGGTTGAAAAAATTAAGCAGCTACCGACACCCTACTAGTGTCGCTTATTGCCAGAGCCCAACACTTCAATTGGATAAAAATATATTAGAGTCTAGCAATTTTTTTCAAAACACAATTACAACAACGAACAACTTCACAGCTTCAAAGGATACTGATGAACACAAAGGAACACCAAAGACTGCTCGAAAACTACGCCATTCAGACACTCCCGTGCAGAAATTGGCATCTATTATGTGGAATTAATAATTCACAACACCGAGCAAATAAAGCGTTGGAAAATTCCATCAAATCTGGCTTCTGAGAAGCATCGGACCTAAAATTTGGCAGCCATCATTCAGGACCTGCAGAGCTTGGTCTGCTAAACTCCTAATGGAAAGCTACTAAGAGCCAGGCGATCAGTAATAAAGCGATACACGGACGGTCTCTCAAAGCAGCCAGTTTTTCAAAAAAAGTAGCGAGAGCAGAGGGCAGAGGCAGAGATAAGAGGTGCTCAGCAGTCCTTGGTAACGATACACAGGCAAATAAACAACAATCCTTAGAAATAAAGACGCCAAAAGTGGCCCTGCTAACACCCGTACTGGCAAATCTTGCACGAGGCTCTATAGCTCATTTGCCGGGAGTGGGGTAATAAAAAGCGACCCCTGTCAGTGTGGCAACGCAATGGTTGCTCGCCCTCGCCAAAATAGACTATAGCCCAATGATAGAAAAGGTTGGACCAAACACAGTGGGTCATACGGCTGCTGTGAAGCTATGGGTGGTTCACCTAATAAAACGTGACGCGTGTATCTACAGAAGGCGTTCGGCACAGGACGACAGCAGCTGTGATAATGGAACTTGGTTGCGGTGCAGCGTGATGCGGTAGAGAAAATAATGTTACCACCTGGTGTTCGTCAGCAACGATAAGCCCGTACATGCCAAGGCGTAAATAAAATTTTCAACGCCTAGAGACCCTGATCCCTGAAAAAAATAGCAATGCTAGAAAACAATATTTAAACATATAGTAAATTGAACGTTGTCTAGGAACAAAATTAAATTTCAGACACTAATAACGGAAGAAAAATACAGCTAACAATTAATGGAGAAATTCGTATCTACTGTATAAAAAATAAATGCACCACGTCACTTGCAAAAGAGAAAGATGTCTGCAACAAAATGGCTAACACAATGAGAACCCAAAGCGTTATTAAAACATTAGGCATGAAGGAAAAAGAAAGATGTTCAGGGAGAGTTTAGAGAAGTAATTTGGAGCAATGGTTAATTTGGCAGATGAGAGTGGTGGCTGTAACTTTGTTAGCGGAGTTTATCACAGCCCTGCAGACAGACAATCCACCCTAAAAATGCCTCACAATTCCGATGTGTCTCTCAGTAAACTGAGCTAAACACAGCACTAAGCTTGGTGAGCAACTTGACTGGAGGCCCTAAACGAGTATCTTTTATTAGGTTAACTGCGGAGACAATTAGGTTAAGCTCTGGTAACAAGGTAGTGCCAGCTGGCTTCAGGGCTCAAGCAACTGGCTGCAGCAGTGCCACAATGTAACACGGAGGTGCTGCTGCTTAAATCATCAGGGCTGGGTCGTATTGTGTTCTCCTGCTATACATAATTTATGGCAAGTAACTTTGCATTAGTCAATCAGCTTTGATTGCTTGCATGTATGCAACTACACACACTTTGGATCCAGCTCACTGCAAATTCATTGACGCTAAATTCTGCGCGGTAAAATCATCGAAGGGTAAATTCATCATATACTAAACTAGAGCACTCTGAGAGCGCATACCTCAGCCAAACAAGGCAACGGTAACGAAAAATTTAAATTGGTTCTGAAAGCATGATTTTCTTTGTATCAACACCAAAATCAAATCATCTGTGCCTTTTGATAATATTAACAGCGTCTGTAATTTTCTTGAAGATCGTACATAACTTTTTGAGTTATGCTGCAAACAAACATTATGATAAACATACGTCAAACACAAAAACGGACCAACCGATCTGTACGAAAATTTAATCATCTATATGTCTTGCAACATTAGTAACAACTCCTGTAAATTTCATAAAGGACCATTCAGAACTTGTGAGTTATTGGGCTAACAAGCATAAAATCGAACACAGCAACAAACAAACAAACGAACGAATCAACAGATCAGCACAAATATTTGGTCATGTATTAACTTACTCTTAGTAATAAACCTAAGAACTCATCTAAATTTCACGAAAATCTATCCATAACTTTTTGAGTTATGGCACTAAAAAAATAAACAAACAAACAGATGAACGGATTTCCACCAAAAGTTCATCGTCTGTTACTGTTAACATGCCAACAATCCGTGTAAATTTCGTAAAGATCTGTTTATAACTTTTGAGTTAAATTGGTGACAGACAGACACGACAAAAGCATAACCTCCTTGGCGGAGGTAATTACTGACGGTTAATTCACAGAGTAATTTCATTGCCGGTACAA
>LQNS02278146.1:1347473-1370373 GCA_001587735.2 Parhyale hawaiensis | reverse complement strand
ACATGAGAGATAAATTTTTAGGGACAACCATATACGGTGTAGTCAAGAGGCGTCTCGCATTTCTCAACAGGCTCGAGGGAAGAGGAAACATTTCTAGAAGAGCGCCTATTGCGAGCTCTGACAAGCAAACTGAGAGAGTCTCTTGCAACGGATTCCAATAGTGAGCTATTCAAGCCGGGCGCTGCTGTGCTCTATATAGGACCTGCCTAGTAGCGTCCGTCTTCTGTTGGTGCAGTTCGCATTCTGCACAGCTAACAAGAAGCGTCACACTGTTTTGCAGTATGATGCAACGACGCTTACACAAGAAATTCACTTCCTATTCAACTCAACGAAATTTCTACAAAGGCTCTTCGCACTTCAAGCAGAAAAGTTGTTCTTTTTTATTTTGTAACCTAGGTAAAATATACTGTACAAGGGGTGAATGGAAAGTACCAAGCCACCAGAAAATGGAATACAAGCCAAGTTCATGGGCAAGCATGTTCGCAGCGGGCTCTTTTCACATGCCATTAATATCGTTATGAAACGACATGACCA
Source organism: Parhyale hawaiensis (assembly GCA_001587735.2). Classification (NCBI taxonomy): domain Eukaryota; kingdom Metazoa; phylum Arthropoda; class Malacostraca; order Amphipoda; family Hyalidae; genus Parhyale; species Parhyale hawaiensis. The sequence goes on along the minus strand of LQNS02278146.1, from coordinate 1,369,839 downwards.
CTTTCGATCATGCACCATTTCAAGAACAAGGTCATCACATTCTGGAATGGTCACTGTCGATAGCCTCCTTTACCTTGGTTTGGCCACGCTTGAATTAGGTATCCCAGTGCTAAGAGTCGCATATGACATGCCATTCTCCCCTAAAGTCTGCATCATAGCATACAGTATACTCGCGGCAGCGGCAAGCAAGAGAAGCTGATATCGACACTGAAGGTCGCAAGATTGAATACCCACCCAGGCGAGTGAGCTCTCGCCGCACTTGACGTGCTTATTCAGCAATCTGTGCCTTCACGACTTCTTTGGGATACAGAACTTGGCAAGAAACGGGGAGCGCTCTGTGGTCGACTGCAGCCATTCACTCATCCGGGGCCAGTTGGCCTACATCTGTAGCACCAACCCGTGCGTGTGGGTTTCCCAGTAGGGGATGCGGTCAAGTTGTCTTTATTATAGATTTCAGAGGATACATATATTACAGATGAAGGTGCTCGACTGCCCGATACTCAATTTTCCAAAAAATTATCCGTTCCTTTANGTTGGCCTACTTCTGTAGCACCAACCCGTGCGTGTGGGTTTCCCAGTAGGGGATGCGGTCAAGTTGTCTTTATTATAGATTTCAGAGGATACATATATTACAGATGAAGGTGCTCGACTGCCCGATACTCAATTTTCCAAAAATTTATCCGTTCCTTTACCTCAGTAACCTGCCAAAACAAAACAGAAAGTGTTAGAACATAGAAACTTAGTACTCGCACGTGAGCAGCAGACCACGAGGGGAATTTTTTATTTATCTTAAAGATATCTGTGAGGCCCAATACTTTTCATTCACCGCTCTACAAACTCAAGCTTTCTCACGAGTCTCGTCCAACTGCGGTAAAGCATGCACACTAAAGCTGAAGATTAACACCGAAGGGAACCAAGATTAAGTTCACCCTAGTATACGAGTGCGATGATACACGGTTGTCTCCGTCGGTGTTCGAGAGAATGCTATCAATAAGCAAGTTCAAATTTATCCTTGTATCTAACGGTGCTCAAATGCTTAAAATTTTTGCTTGATGACATGTCCCCATTATCATACTGATGGATCAATGATTTCAGGTGAGCCCATTTCGATAATTGTGATAGGTACAATGTGCCACGATGTTCAAAACGTTCAACGAAAAGGCTGAAAAGGTAAAAAAAAATAATGATCACGATGAACATTAGCCAACAAGCACTTGTGATTTTCACTCGAGCAATGCAGCAATTGACAATTCAAAGTATGAATATAACGATTTATTTTAAGAGTCAGTTAACAGATGCCAGTGGAGTACTGTAACACCAATAAATATCAATTATATTTTGCCTGTCAAAATTTGAACGTGTGGTAAAGTCAACGCTTGAGATTCATATTACACCATCACTATAATACTCTACTAAAATTATTCCCATTGACATTGAGGCTGGTTAGCCATTAAAATCACAAATCTAATTTGCAACGCTAGTAGCGCTGTAAATAATTACGCTTGCCTCAGCACTTTACTCGAAGAAAAACCAATAGAAATGAGCAGTATTTTACCCTCCCGACAACCACCTTCATTAACAGAAACAACCCACAATCCTAAGGGAACTGCACAGTACTAATGAAGTGTCTGAGATTTAAACATCGAGCGACGTTGCGCGGCCCAACCAATTTGCCATTTAAAAACTTTAACAATGCTTTCTCGTTACGATAATTTTTGCTGAGGTCTCCACGCCTTGGAACGATTACAGAATTCTCTTGCATTCGCCGTACAGTGAATGGTTCATTAAGGAAGCAAGCCCTCCAAAGCAATCCATTAATGAGAGCGGAGCCAAGAACAAGAGAGTTGTGAGCGGAATACATCACTGTCAGAGTTGCTTATGTTCGGGGAGTCCCATTGCTCTTTGGTATCGGCAAAAGTGATCAATATCGCCAGCCACCAAACTTGCTGGCACTGCAAGAATGGCAACACACGCTGGTCTGGCACCATACCGCAAGACCCAAACTTGGCAGCACTCCTCGGGGAAAAATATACTGAGATTATGGCAACAACTTTCTTAGAAAATACTGGAGAAACTTTAGAACAATAGATAATATAGTTAAGAGTTACAATTTAGCATAAACAGGAACACAAAAGAAAATAATGTACGGTCTACACACAATGAATATACGTAAAATTGTGTACAGTGAAATTTCTAACGGAGTAAATTTTGCATGTCAGTAATCAGTACATATTGGGGAAAGGACTTGAGTACACGTGAAAAAATTAGTTGGGCCGCTCTCATTCGCATTCTTTTTTACCATCCCAAAGAAAAAAGAAAATGGAGGCACATCACATCAATGCATTTACTGACGAGTAAAGGGTTCTTGCCTTGTTCAATCCTTTTTTTGTCGAAACAAATTACTTTAAATACTACATTCCGCATTATTTTCAATGACTAGTAGGACATTCTGGTTTGGTGTGCACCTCGTTATGCTTTCGAAGAAAACTTTATCTTTATATTCACACGGTTATTGCAGTATCTTCAAACACAAAGCTTCTTTAATTGCTGCCATAAGTTGACTACTCTGATACTCGGTTCACTAGAGATTAGATTAGATGGCTGGAAGTAGACGGACCAACAGGCGTATTCCCAGGGAGCAGCAGGGACTCACGCTCCGGTCCTTTATGAGCTAATGCCGCCATTTGAAAATGAAAGTTTTAGATCTCTGCTGGGAAAAACAATACAAACTTATTTATATACGCGGTATATACTTCAGAAGAGATTACAGATAGTGCGCAATATGAAAACCGGCATACTTGCTAGGACACTACGAGCACACACAGCATTGCAGTACTATATATGGGTCGTATTGTTTAAAAATCCAGACAAAAAAATAAAGATTATTGTTTTTTGACCTTTGTAATCATGACAGTGATATACCTATATAAGAAACTAATATTTGGAAGGAACAGTGGTGATAATGGCAATCCAAATTCAGATCGTCCTGGAGTGTGTTCATCTTTCCTTGGCCGTACTGACATTATATGTTTTGTCAGAGACGAGCGAAAACGCCTTGCACAAACAGAAATCTCGACAACGGAAGCTTGGAAGTTACCCTTAAAGAGCTAAGTTCTAAACAGGAGAATAATTAGATCAGGATCACAAAAAGTAAATAAAAACCTACGGTTGCAAACATGTCTCTGGAGTGCAATAATCCACAAATACCTGTTAGCGCAGAGTTATATTTCACCGCGCAAGAAAAAAATTTTCCTGAAGCAAATCCGGATTCAGATATTACAGCTAAACCTTTTCTTACTAACAGTATACACTAGTTGAAGTCCGAATAGCACTAGTCCTGGGACAAGTGATGCTTAACCCTATTTTGACCACGCTGTGCTCCCTCGCAACGAGGGTTTCTTCGCGTAGGGATACAAACGATAAGAACACTAGCGGTAAAATAACACAACCCGGTCAAAATAGCGCTAAACATTCTGTCATTTGAAGGACAATCGATTACTCTTGACAATAAGCTGAACCTGGCACACCACTCGCAGTGACGATCCGAAACTGTTTTTCTTGGTATCCACAGACTAGACAAGAGGCAACAGGAATCTGACAGTGAACCTCGCAGGTTAGAATGTCCACTCTAATTGCCATCCAAGCCCGATCGTGGTGCGAATATTACACATACAAACGCACGTTGACAAATAACTAAATAAAAAACTAAAATCTGCAACGCAATGGAATTAGCTTTGCACGCTTATTCATCTAATCTATCTAAAGGTTATGCGCTCAATTTTAGAAGATTTCAGAACGAAGGTCAAACGCCCTGGTCTCGTTCGCTGGAAAATGATCATGTCACTGCAGCTACAATTAATTTGACCCCTTGGAAGGACATGGACCCTTGTAATAAACGAGACGAGAGGACAAAGTATGTTTTTTCATCCACGGTGCGTGCAGCCCCGAGACCTCTGAAGCGTGAAGAATCGTGGAAGAAATGCGAAGCAGTTGCAAATAATCCAACGCATATAAATATAAGGCTATTTGCTCACACATGTGACGTACGCACGAACGCACTGCGTTTAATACAATCCAGTATAAATAATACTACAGAGATCGTACACGACAAAGAGATAGTTGAGAAAATTTTCAAGTAAAAAGTATAGAGAACTTCTGTGCAGTTAGCTAACTCTTCCGTGCTTATTTGTATTAACCGGTGAGAAAATATGGCAAGTACACTCAGCGACAGTTACGCACTATTTACAGACGTCTTTCAAACTTGAAAAAGTTGCACGTTGCTGCCCTAAAACTTGCCCAAACAAAGAAAAAAAGATAGCACAAGTTTTATACTCCTTCTGTAACACCATCATTCAGCTACAACACGACCACGTCAAATTATTATGTGCACCGTTCAAGATAAAGTTTAAGCGTTGCGAGTATACTTCAACTTGCTAGGTGGTACCTTTTACTGGAATAATGTGGACTGCAGCATGCCAGAGAGAACATGGAGGAGTCGGCACATTTCTGGGGAAAATGCATTCAAACGCGAACACTGCCTGCGCTTGGTTGCACCGACGCAGCGCAAGCCAGAGCCCTAATGGACCTTAAGAGGCAATATGCGTTGACTAAAATTTAGCAGTCGGGACTGCACTTTAAATAACAACTGCCTTTGTCACTGCATCCGCCCCGCACCCAGCAGTTGAGGGAAATACAGTGACAGCATCAAACCATACTTCCTCGGCGCATTACCATTGTCGCTTACACAAAGGGGCTAAGTATGAACGTCCATTTCATTTTTATGTTAATCAGTATATGGAATAACGATCTAAGCCACACACTTTCGGCTCAACATGATGATACTTGAGAGAAAATGACAGGCGTGTCGGAAGATACTAATGATAAGCAAGGAAATTAATGTTCCTACAAGGTGCTCGTATAAAGCGAGCATTCTAGACGCATGAAATATTCATAAAACAGCAGATGAATTTATTGTTATATATATATCTGCATATATAGGTATTGTTTCTACTTTAAGGTATGAGGAAGTTATCGTAACTACTACTAATTAATTATTATCATATAAATTATTCACCACCACTGATGCTAAAAATGGCACATTAATACAGTATCACTGTCGTAATAATAGCTATAACAGAGCTTATAGAGCTTCATTATGATATGGGGTAGGTTTATTTCTAATAAATGAATTAGAAGGCTTTTATCATCATATTTCAATACCGGGTGTCTAAAAAACAGCTAACTCAAATTAAAAGGGTTAACATGCCCAAACTATACAATCCTCATCCATTATCAAGATATCAGCTTGAAGTAGAGAGTACGAGCTCTACAATGGCACCAAGATAAATTGTCCACGACCTTGCATGATTGAGGACCGTAACCCATAGGGTGGGGTACGAAAATAAATGGAAAACATTTTTTATTGCACCTTCAACATCATGATTTACAAAACATGATACAAGCACGGTAAAGAGACGTTTTATCACATAACCAAGGGCTGCCCATCTCCAACATCTTCTAAGCGGCAATCGATTTGACATAGCCAACTTCTCTACCCAAACAAAATCCATATTGCTGGCGCATGTCACCATTGCAACTCTTTTGCTGATGGCGTCGGCATTATTCCTGATGATATTCACTTCTCTGCGATTGCGATCCAGCAAGTCTTCCAGGTTTTGTGGGGGTGTGGTGTACACTCGGTTTTTTAAGATAAACCCACAAGAGTAATCGCAGGGCATGAGGTCAGGTGACCTTGGAGGCCATTCAATAGGATAATTTACATCTACCACAAGCTCGTTGTAAATTTTTTTCAGAAGATTTCGGACATCATACTAAAACCCTGCGAACTTTTTTATTTAGCTACTTACTTGCTTGTTTACACACGATCTATATTATTGCACATAGGAAAAAATAAACTGAGCAGAAGAAGTGATTTCCACAGGTTCCAATTAGTGTCATATAAATTGTATCCTTGCTTACAGGTATCGTGTTGCATATTCCTTTGAGCAGCAAAGAACATGGTGATAGTGGCCCAACGAGTCATGGGCAGTCTAGTATTATATAAAAACTCTGTGAATTTTATTTATTTACGTGTCTTCTTGTTTCTACACGCTCTGTGTAATTATACATACAGAAACATTAACTGAGCACACAATATCCACAGGTTCCAGCTAGTCTATATTATAATTTTTCTTGGCCCTCCGTTAGTTACTTAGTAACTTAGTAACACCGTGACGCTTTCATCAGTATTAGATAGGGGAAAATCCTTGAGGTACCTTTGATGCGACCTGGAAAGGGATCAATAGGAGGAGTCAAATTCAAATTTAAGCTGCTACTGCTCGCATGTCTTAGGTAGAAGATTCACTGCCTGGCTTGGATCATGTTTCACACTTCGTATGCATAATACGTGTCCGAGGGCATCATAATTGAGAAAAATAAAATTTTTCTGTGAAATCTCCACAGGTTTCGTCAGTATTAAATAGGGGAAAATTGGGGTACCCTAGATACGATGTCGGGAGGGAACAGCACGAATCAAATTTATATTTTTAAGCTGCTATTTCTCGCATGTCATAGGTAAAAGACTCGCTCTCTGACTTTGAGAATATTTTCACGTTTCGTATTCATGATACGGGTCTTAGCTATCTGAAGTTCAACCTAAACCTACCGCTTTATAATGCAAAATTGATACTGCATGAACACTTTTTACCCTCAAAGCATAGAACAACATATATTTTTTATAAGTATCAAAGAATTTCTTGTTTTCATTCGCAGATTCTGATTCTACGCCCCAAGATATATGTATAACATTGTTACTTGTGTGTTTAATTTACTACAAATGTGATTAACAAGTAATTTTTCGCTGTACGAACACATATTTCTCACCGTTGTACCTCTCATCGCTCAATTAAAAAATATCAGGCAAACATGAAAGACATTAAACCATTTCTGAAGTGAATATCAAACTTTGGAGCTGGCACTTAACACAAACTCCACACACTAGACATCACAGGACAAGCAGAAAACTCAGAATTCACAATGGTGATCAACCAAAACAAAAAAGCACACTTGCTAACATACCTATTTATAACAGGATGTGACTCAAAGATTAGACTATTGAACAGTTTATGCCTCCATCTCCACCAGTAAGGTGATCTAATAGAGGAGAAATAAGAGACCTATAGCACGTCGATAGAAAATGGGAACCCATGCACGCAGGCGTTCCGCACAGGATCAACGCCTATGGGAACAACAATTCGGGAAAGAAGAGGAAAAGCCCAAGAAAGTAGTATCAGTAAGAGTACGAAATCATAAGGCAGCAGAGTAAGCACGAAAGACAGACGTCCCGAAGGCCTAGCTAATGGCAAAGGTAACCTACCGAGTACACTTTGGGATGCTCCTCTATATAACATAGGATGGACGAAGCTTACTAACCTAGCCATAGGGCCAATGGCCCATCCTATGCTCCCTGAGGGGAGATGTGACTCAATGTCAGCTAGCGCAGTACAAGAACAAACGCCTGCACAATGTGTAACCTCATAGAAACAGAAGAAAGAGTATTTAGTTGCTGACCCCGTTCCCTTCTGTCCACAGACACACAAGAGAGAATATTGAGTATACGTGTCACGTATGCAAGAGTTATACTGAACCGGTTACCAGCATTAACTAGCAGAAAGAGAGTATGCTGAAGCTCTACACATAACGCTAACGCACAGTTTGAGGGGTTCTTGCACACATCCCTTACATGCGCCATTTCAAGGCAGCAGCACGCTATATAGTTTAAGACCTCCATTTACAATATAATGTGGCTTGATGCGCAGCTCAAAGACGTTCAGCAAAATATATAGAATGAGTGAACCATACACAGTTGCTGTCGGTCAAGAGCTACCCCTTCACTTTAAGTAAAAATAGAACTTACCCTCAACACCTCTAGAACTATATAACTCTATACTGCTACACTAGTGCTAGACACAATCGGTCACTTACGTCATGGACACACACACACCAGTACGCATATACATACATTATTGTCATTGTTTTTATGATACAGATTTGTCTAAACTTTCTCAATGCAGAAGAAATTAGCCGTTCTAAGAGAAGAAAAAGAAGAGACACATAGGTAGTATGCTGAGAGAAACGGGGAACCTATGTAAGAGGGTATTCCCACATGGTATCAACGCGCATAAGAACAGCAAGTCTGGTAATAAGACGAAGAAGAAAAAATGGACAGGGAAAGTAGCAAAGTGGGGACGGAGAAGAATGTCTCAAAAGCGAAGCTGAGGTTAAAGTACCCAATAGTGATCCCCTGAGCTCCCCATAAAATAGGATGGGCGCCCCTAACTAACCTAACCCTATGGCCTATCTCATGCCCCCTTGAAGGGACATGCAATAAGCGTCTGACGACACCGAGCACTGAAACACACACGCAAATATAACTCAGTCTATAGTCACTAGCCCCCCAGTTCAGAGCAATACTTTTATAAGGTGTCCAGCGAACACAAGCCAGGGTCCACAGGCCCCAGTCTGCAGCTAATGGCTTCCCAAAACAGTTTCATATTAGGCCGGCAAAGGACATTCCGTGTCTAGATTTTGCAAGGCCGCAACGTCCCGCCGGTATCGACTCAATAAATCGATAGTGTAACAAAGTTCCCTCTAACAGCGGCCAGCCGAACTAAGGGAAAAGCATGGCCATTCCAAACTGTTGAGGAAATTCTCTGCAGAAACTGCGGTGACGGAGTTCACCTATTGCAAAGTGTCTCCTGTAGACACAATCTGGCTCAGAAGGGCGAAGGCAAGCCTAGTCGTATGCAAAAATATTTTTTACGGAAGTGAATTTAGTTTTCTGGAAAAACCGGAAAGGTCAACACTGAAAAATGAGAATAGAAAATGTGCTATTGTCATATTTATGTATATAAAAAATGAGTACTGGTTGCAGTAATGGCGATCTTATGAAAAAATGCCTTAAACAGGTCTGCACTACCGCGGGAGAGCAATTTCGGATATCCTATGAAAGAAAACATCTTAAATAGGTTTACGCTACTGCTTGAGAAGAATTTGCATTGAGTTTGTTACGTGCACTGCACTGATATCAATTCTCACTATAATTAAAAACTCCTAAATCACTAAATATAATGCTGCTATGAGATGTCGTCAAAGCAGAGGTGTGCGATTGCCAATGCCTATACCTATAAGGGATAAATACATACATAATATTGAGTAAATGAGTAGTTACTGCTTCAACAGAGGTTTGCTGTACTGCAAAGTAAGATATGTTTACAATACTTCTAGTAAAACCATTGTCACCAGTTGGCTATGGTGAACAACTGCGTAAAGTCGAAAAATAGGCGCAGGGAAGTTGTACTATTTATCAGTTTCCACCTGTAGGCAAATACAAGATGCGGGTATTGCTACGCGTTGACAGTTCCGTGCCGCTAAATAGAAAAAAAAAAAATCTACGACGTGTGCGCATCATAGGTAGTCTCGTAATACATGGCGCATCCCGAAGTTCCAACTCAGAAAATGAGAAGAAAAACAAAGTTGCAAAAAAGCTAAGGCATGTAAGCTCACCCACCTCCATTGTAGAAGATAATCTTTAAACGGAGATAGTGAAAAAAATCCGAAACATGAAAATAGTAATAGAGAAGCTAAATTTGCATGCGCAGTTTTTGGGGCCAAATACGGGTATTCTGAAAGTAAAAATAATATAGAGCAAAGACTATATACACCATACTTGACTATCCACTCGAAATTAAGTCTTTCGAAAGTGAGTGCCAAGGTTGATATAGAACTTTTCTTATTAACATAGGAGGCTTGAAGCATGCCATGTAAGCACTGTGGTTATTAGCAAGAAATTCAAGCCTGCCACAATCAGAAACGGTCGGAACTGTATACTACTAAAACACAAATAACAAGGTAAAATAATATAGTTAGATTTTCATAGACACATTAACGATGCTTGCTTATAAATTTATTCCTCACATTACGATTACCGACAGTGTTTAAACACTTGCGTATGTTAACTACAAAACAGTTTACTGAAGCTTATTGTATCAGCTCCAGGCTTCACCTCTGAAGCGTGGAGAGGCAAGAATGGTGTTTTTTTTACCGCTTCAGTGTGATTCTGCTATAGATTTTCGAAAAATATTAGGAATACCAGACATTTTTTAATGACTCGAGGTAAAAACCAGCAAAAATACCTAATATTTTGTCCATGGATTGAGGTGAGTAAACTATGGAAGGAACTGTCTAATTACCATACATAGGTACTTTGTGTTTTAACTATGGTAAAGGTAGATCCAACCTGACAGTACCACCTACTGCATGGGGAAACCCACACGCACTGGTTCGTGCAGCAGATATAGGCCAACTGGCCCCCAGAGGAATATGTAGGGCTAGAGTACGGCGTTTTAACACCGTGAACAATTTGGATCGAGCAGGCATGATAGAAACGAGTACAGTGGACGGCTCAGACGCGTCTGAAAATGACAAACAGAAAAGCGCAGGCGGTACCAGAGGCACTGATGTACCTTAAATAAAATTCTGGCTGCCCCAGAAGCTGGTTTACAATTTCAGATCAGGAGCACCCACAAAGTCTGACAGGGTAGTTATGTTTGCAACACTGCAACTGCCGCTTAAAAAAAAAGATTATGAAAACAAAAACACTTCCGGTGAAGAAATGCAACTTCGTTTTAGAACACGAACATGATTATAAATTTATTTAAATTTGTTGCATGAACCAACGTAGAGCATGACTGACTCTGCCGAACATGCTTTAACTCTAGTTCATAGCTCAAGCGATTCTAATCAATATGGGGAACACTTGAACGAGCTTTAAAGGAGTAAATGACCCTGCAGCCGCTTTCTATTGCATGAGCGTACAAGAATAGCCACGCGTGAGTGTGCATGCAAGCGCACTTTTTTCAATCCTCGATACGCTGCAAGCGCTGCCCAACTCATTAGTCTCTCAGGATATTTACGTTACCAGCTGCAAGCAACTCGTGACCCAGGAAATCATTAACTCACTTCTCTATAAATATCGGGCTAAACATAGTCCCGCTGGAGAGAAAATGACTCCAAATTGCTGAAATTGCCCAGGGTTAAGAGAAGGTAGGGAGACAGAGCTTGGCAAAGATATATTAGAGTGCCGAGGCAGCTGATCATGTCTTGTACATCTTACACCTTAGTAGGTACTTTGGTACAGGAACGGAAGCCCAACCCTTGTGTGTTTTAGAGGGCAATGCAGACGGAATTCAAGTCATCATATTCAGCAATAGCGTTAGTAGTTAAGTCTCATATTAATAGAGCAGCGAAGGACTGCACTTTATGCATTTGGTTTCAATGATCAAATTGCTTACTATCAGTGGTTTAGCTACTAAACTGCTGCTAAGTTAAGCATGTGTAGACACAATGACTCTGTCATTTGAATTTAAAAACGAGTTCATGTGTCTGTTATCATAGTTGAATATAATGTCTCGGAGAAGTAATTAAGTTGAACCTATTATAACGCAAAAAGTAGCATTTTTTCTCACAAGAACAGCACTATCAATACCGTCTAGAAAAAAGGGACAGCCAGCATAAGTACATCAAACTTTTGGCACAGTCATGCTGCATACAGCAGCAATGTACGCATATATGCTCGGCTTGGTAAACACGACTGCTGTACTGAGGTGAATTCTGTACAGCGATCAAACACGACGCATCTAAAACTGTTACGGTAGTGGCAGATTAAACAATAGGCGTCTCAACAGAATAGCTACACTTTATTACCGAGTTGTTATCAACAAAGCTAAGTACTATACATATGAAGGCCAGTATAGTTCCATTTTATCATGTTAAATGACCTTCAACTGGGTGCAAACCGCGGAAATCTCTTCCTATTCTAATTAATGCGACACGCATGTATCCGACACGTACAACATGGTGCTTCAAAACAGGAATAATACTGATTCAACTCAACTTCTAAAAGATATTTGCACGGGTCATCGCTTTATTTATATTGCTGTACATGGAATTATAGCATTAAATAAGGAGCAAAACGGACATCTAAAATTATTAACAACCAAAAACCCTTTTTCGATATTGCACTTTCGATGAACGGCTAGCGCTGCCCACTGAAAACTAATGCCGTGACCAGATTAAACCAATATTGCTCTCCGCTATATCACAGAGCCACACAAAATAAATCAACAATGATCAAAAAGCCAAAAGTTAAGACCTGGCTATACAGAAGGCAAATCATATGAATGAGAATCGATAGTAAAACATCCGAGTACTACATTATATCATGTAGTGTTTCATATGCACGAGGCAGACTTATCAAACCACACGCTAAATATTATCAGCCACTATATTGTGAGTTTCCTCGAGTCGCAGCTCAGATCAATTTAAGTTAATCAGCGCTTGGACAGACGAACACTATTTTCGGGGTATTTGCCAAAGCGTGGCGGCCTGCAGAGATGCACGTTTTCTCCTTTATTTGGTTAGGATGCTGATTGAGCCTCTAATTTCATTGGTGACCACAGAAAAAAAAAGACATAAGAGCGAGAGGTCTGGACAAATCTGCGAAGAGAAAAATGTGATTGTGCGGCGCGCAGCGGCACAAGGGCAGCCAATCAGCCAAGTCTCTGCTATCAGAATTGGCGGAGAATTTGGCCGGCACAAAGCCCAGGATTTGGATGATTTTTAGTCTCTATCGCAATGTAGCAAACTTTATTCTTATAGACACGCAGGAGTGAGAGAGGAGCGGGCCGGGGCGAGAGGGTGTGGCAGAGGCAGTCTCCGGTCTCTCCGCAGTAATTAGTGAGCTTCAGAAGATGCCGCTCAAGAAGATGAAAAGGAAAAGGAACGAGACGACACTGCGTGGGGGCGGGAAAAATAAGAACTAATAGAAAAAAACAGGACGCTTCAGCATCATGGGTAGGGACATGTACACAGTGTTTACAATGGTATTTTCGAATAAGGTGAGAGGTATAGTAGAATCACTGACTGAGAGAAAGTCATCATAATGATATAAGTGTACATCCTTTGAAGGGGAATGTTCATATTTTTCACTAAGTCTAAGTAGGATGTACCATAAATGTAAGAATAGCATTGATATCACCACTACAGCTTCATGACTGTTACTGGGCAAATACAATATTACACGGCTTGCATTTATCTGTTTGCAACTATTCTGTTTGTCACGCTCTTGCCCAGACTTAAACCAGTTCAATTTTAAAACGCTGCAATTTAATGCAACATTCCTGTATAGCTCTCCATGGCTTGATAACACTTTAAAAGAAAACTCTGGGGTCTACCACATGCACAGTTTTACTATATATCTCGAACACAAACAATTATATAAATTTTCAGTGTCCAGTAGCTCCTTAATAAACGTTTTAACTTCCAAAAATTAAAATTGTATAATATTAACTACATGACAAAATAGGCAAGGGCTACTGAAACAAATTACGGTAGATACAAGTTAAATAATATAGAGCGGTAAATTTAAATTGATCTCCCCAAAAAGGTTGGTTTTCTCTGAGTTTTCCTTGTGAAATTTTATGGAATCATGTAGCCTCAAGGCTCAAGACAGGGTTAATAATTAGCTCTCGGCAAGAGCATTTGATGAGCTTGTTGGTGCAAAAATGTTAGTTCTAGATTTTCAAATAATAACTCCATTTCATGCAAATCTATGTTACTGCAAACCATCGTTTTACTAGCTACAGGTAGTAGTAGAGGGAAAGAGGCAGATACGAGCACATAACGTTGCTACTACCCAAGTTATTACAGCGCGGAGAGAAGTACATGCTAAGGCGTGAAGACATTACACTAACTTTACTCGAACATAACGTCATATGACAAAATTTCAATGCTCTGCTACATTTCACCTAAATATCCAGAAACGAAGCCAACCCTTACTTATATACTGCACGGAAAAATATGTTAAAAACAGCTGCAGCCAATTTTCTACGATAACTTGCCGATTTATCATCTATGCCCGTAAATGTCTATCTTTGAGATATCCAGCAAAAGCCCAGTGACGATCCTTTATTTTCTTTTGCGTAAAAAACACAGAAACAATAGATAATTGTCTGCGTTGTTCATGTTACTTCCATAAACTCTCACACAACAACGGCACCATGCAGCCGCGCTTGAGATCTCCAGCTGACGTCTCGAAGCGAAATGCGCAGAGGAGTCGCAAACTGGTCAAGCGATGGGGCTACCTGTACGTAGCTATACCCAAAGGGCGTACGATGAGCATCGCCATCGTTCTCACGATGGCGATGGCAATACCATCACATCATCGGCATCGGAAACAAAAATCGCCAATTTTCATCGGATATGACCTACGATGAAATAACCGTCGGCGATGGCCATCGTAGGGCGTCCCAATCGGCGATGGACAATCGCATTAACACATTTAAAAATGCAAGCATCTCAGACCACAAACATCTAATTAATAAAAGCAGTATCTCTTATAACCTCAGCCTGTGTGCGATCTTCAAACCAGTAATACTATTTCTAGCTGATAAAAGGTGCGAAATGTAAGGCCCACGTTATTATTTGACATTGTTGGAGCTGGGAAATGTATTAAAATAAACTTTTTAACCACTTTGTTTTATTGTTACAAAAAATTAATGTTTCAAACTCGTATGGCTGTTTTTCTGTAGCTTTAGTCTTATTCAATCGGCATCGGAAGAACAACCGATGACGATGCCCATCGTATGCCATCGCCGATGACATGTTCAGTCATTTCATCGCACCATTTCTTCTTCATAACACCATCGCCGATGGGGAATATGGCCATCGTCGATTGTTTGATACGATTTCCATCGGACCATCGCTATCGCCGCTGGATTTTTGCGATGTTCCATCGTAACATCGTAGTTTTTCCAATGGCGATGTTCTACACACCATCGCCATCGTATACTCTGCGATGGCCATCATGCCAGGCTCTGGTTATACCATCGTATAAATGAGAGTAACTGGCATAGCCTAACCCACGGGCCGATAGTCCACCCTACAGCTAGGGTGAAAATGGCAAAAACTTAGCACATTTTGAAATTCGAAATGCGCAATATCTTTAGCGGATTTCTGGTTAAACCCCGCAGAGACGAGCTTAGGCAATATAAACCCTCCATCTTGGCGGCGATGTTACATATGTTCACACGGTTATATTAGATAGCTTAAAAAATCACTATTGAGCTGTTTTAAGAGAGGAAATGGAAGGGATACGTAGAACGCAATGATGACCGTGGAACCAACGCACAAGGGTATGCTCACACAGGGTCAACGCGCATGGGCACAGCAAGTCGGAAAACAAGAGGAAGGGCAGAATAAATCATCACCAGCAGGAGTATGAAAGTGGAAGGAAGTAAAGTGGCTACGGAAGATGGACATCATCAACGCCTAGCTACTACCAACGTTAACCTACACAATCCCCCTATGGTCGCTGCCCCCCAGAACATACGACGGGCGAACGTAATTTAACCCTATGGCGTTAGGCCCATCCTACGCCCCCTGAGGAGGCCGGCGATGTTTAGAGCCAGTACGTTTCAGTCGCTGTCGGCAGTACAAGCTCAAAGTCATACAATTGGCACGCCAAAATAATAATGTCATGAAATATAGATATTACCGATGAGCTACATCGGTGTTGTTTTTTTCTGTAACATTTGGCTGCACAGGAAGCATTATGGCACAGTTTGCTGAAGTGAAACCGGCCGCCCTCAACTCTCGGTATTGTAAATCGTATATCAAGCACGCACCTTAAGCAATGTATCCCTCCGTCGCAGGAGAACTCCGAGCTCAAATATAAACAGAGACTTTTAAGGGGGGGGGGTGGTGGCACCGCCTGTTCAGTGCAAACAGTTTTTTAAGAGAGGACGAGTAGTCTGCAAACGCGATGATGAGTACCAAGTATAATTGTAGACATGTTCAACTTACACCACGCTTTGTAACAATTGTGTATACTCGTATTTTATGATAGGCTATTCGGCGATGCTTCGCCAGTGTCAACTAGAGCAATTGAGCAAACACCCGGAGACCATGAGAACGGCAGTCAGTCATGCCTGTGAATATTTATCAAGGAATGCATCAACTGAGATGGTGCTGGCAAATTTGGCACCTATCCAGCAGGACCACCCGCGTCAGTGGAAATGATCAGAAATGTGATGTGAAACTTTGGACCATGCAGACGCTGCGACGGGCCTGATGTAAGCAGCCGCTGCGAGATACAATGGTTGGTCAATCTTGGTCAAACATTTCCCGAGCACGCGGCGACCATGCGATAGGTATTCTGAAAGTTGCGAGCGATAGCATAATCAGCTGTTCCGCACGTTCCTTGCGTTCGTAACAAAATTTGAAAATGACCAAACGAAGCCGCACCATTCTTGTGTTGATGAAGTTGCCTGCCTGCCTGCTGTCAATATCAGGCATCTCTGTGCATTTATATAGGAGTAGAGGGCCTTATGGAACAAATGACGTTAGCATTTATAAAGAGAATCTAATTGGAGTAAATATGGATAATTTACAGGGAAATATATAATTTGAAGAGCAAATAGTCGCCAAAAAGTTGTCCATTTCTTTGTTTGATACATATAATTATATGAACATGTTTGCGATTAATGGTTTACAGCAAAAGAATGAACTAAAAATAAACGTGTTTCGAGCTAGCTGAACACTGGAAAAAGTTCCATTACTAAGAAAGAAACTATTTAATATGTTATGACCTCCGCCAAGGAGATTATGTTTTTGTCCTAGTTTATACGTCACAAAGATAACTCAAAAAGTCATGGATCCTCATGAAATTTGCAGGAGTTGTTAGAAATGTTAAAATCTCAATGGTTAAATTTTGGTTATGATCTGTTGGTTCGTTTGCGTGTTTGACTACATGCTGATCTTACGGTTTGTCAAAACATAACTCAAAAAGTTATGGATGCTTCTTCAAGAGATTTACAGGGACTGTGAGGAATGTTAAGTGTGACGTATGACCAAAGTAGGGTGATGACCACGCAGAAATCCTTATTTCAGGACAAATCTGATTTTTTTTTCGTTAATATTGCATTGTTTAGCGAAGGTGTGCGCTCTTAGAGTTCTTCTCTAGTTTTAAGTAATGCCATCAGAGTAACAACAGTGCAATGACAATATACACGGTACATCTTAATCAAGGCCGTAATTTTCACAGCTCTAGCGTCATCGCATAAATAATTTCGTTCAGTAACTGTTGTACATGAAGCAACATTAACACACAAACTGAAGGGATAGAGAATGCAAATCCACAAGAACATTTCTCATTTTACGAACACGGGATTCACAATAAAACTATTTAGCACAACACTGTATGCGAAATAAAATATAGTATGGAGAACGTACTAAACAAGGTAAGCTACGGCAATTCCAGTCTCTATAAACAAATACAAATATTCCACAAGAAAACTGACACAACCTGCATAGGATATGAAATGTGAGCAGAGAGCTATGGCTTATATTTAGCTCCAATTTCGTACATATTAGTAATTAGCTCGATCGTCCGAGAAGCGTACCGTATACATTGTACTGACGGGGACATAATTACCTGCCGCTCGTTTTGTTCATATATGAGTGCAGCTGGCGACGGCATAGTTGAAAAAGACAAAGTGCAGGAAGCGATAATAGTTTAACATCTGGATTTATTACAACCTAATTAACGGTGAAGCGGAATGCCGTTAAAATTGTAACTGCCTTGGACAACATGCAGTGCTAAAGGCACTATGTGGTAAGCGTGGCAAACATCACTTCAACTCGCTAGGCCACAAACAAGGGTCGGAGTCATTCACTGGTGCCGATATCGCGACTGCATTTGAACGACAACATGCACTGCCGGATATCAAAATGCATCGTTATTTGACTACAGCCGGGATTTGAAGTGTCTCGATTAGAACCTAAACTGATGACGCTTGCCTAAGACGCAACAAGCAAGAGAAAGATCGACTGGCAGGTAGAGCGCGGGCCCGATGGGCAGAGGCGCTTGCCCCGTGTCCTGTGTCGGCTCAAATAGGGATCGTGGTTGACTGCAGGCCGGATTAGCTGGAGTATTGCAGAGAAGCGAGTCCTCCTTACAGGCCAAAGTCCACACAGGCCCACGACAACTTCTCGCCTTAGGACATAAAAAGCACTGGTGCAGTCACAGAATTTCTCCATTTCTTGCATATTCCGCTGAGCTGTGACGACGGTAAACTCCTAAATCCAAGGCAAGAAATTCACGCCCATAATGAATGGCGCAGTCACCGAATTTCTGCCACCCACGTTATTCCAGGGAGCCGAAACGACAGAAGTTGTTTGGTCAGAGAAACAACCCGCGGCACGCATAAAAGTAACGAAATGCGAGTCACCAGGAAATACTTTCATTTAAAATCAGGCAGTAACGAAAGCGCTGGCCGTCCTGTAATCCCAATTTAATTTTAGCTACAATATGTTACAGTGCACGGCGGGCTGCTGATAATACAGACACTAATCGAAACTGATGCGTGATTCGAGCATAAATCTAATGATGTGTGTTAGTAATAGAAATAAAATTTTAGTGTTTCATCGACGCTATAAATTAAACTCACACAGGATTCAATTTCCAAACTTTAATTTTTCGTACTAAATTTTATGACCCCAATTGATACAGTAGCCGATCAGTTCATATTTCGCTTCATGCAGTTCACGGTCAACCGCTGATAAAAAAAGGAAATATGAACAGCAAAAAATTGCGATATCATTCAACAGTATAGGCGAGTTTTAAGACGGGAAGCTCAAGTGCTTCGAAGCAACTGAAGAAAGTTCAGAAGAATGATGAATGCAGCGCAGTTCAAAATATTCATTAAAACAAGCATAATGGCACAAGATGTAGTTACTCTCAAAGCGAACTGAACTTCCGTTACAGCATAATATTATTAGTAAAAGCCTCCCTACTCACGAGAATGCATATGGTGAGACAAAGAGAGGAACGAACAAGAAAGAATATGTAGCAGCATCCTGACTAACAATGTGAGTCGCCGTAGATGCTAAAATAGCAATTCAGCTTCCAGGCGGCCCCAGGGTGACCTATCTCCGAAGTGGGCACCAAGTAATTATTGCCCTTTGCATGTAGGTAACATGGAAACGCACGACAGACAACATTTATATTTATAAAATGGTAAATACTTTGAATTGTACTAAGGAAAAACATATTGCCGCACAAAAACTGACATACGGTATGTACTCGTAACACACTAATCAACTTAGNTGAATATTAACAAAATTGATGTAGGGAAATATTGTACGCCGTGACAACGACGGGTGCCTATCAAAGTCTATCCAGCACAGTAGCCGCTGACATATCGGCAGTTTACCAATCAATTAGAAGACGCGACCTTCAATAATGACAGCGAATAATTTGCACTGACACCAACTGCTTATATAATAGCGGCCATAATGGTTCGGACACCTAAAAACTCATCAGAAAATCTTCAAATACTTCAATATTATTGAAGGCATTGAAGTGTAATTTTACACAAGTGGAACAAAATGTCATAGCTAAATTGTGTTAAAATTTCAGCTGTTCAGGATAAATAAACAAAAGTTATAAGCAAATTACCTTATTGTATTAATGAGAATTTAGTTTGACAAAAAGTTCGGACACCTAATTTTTTCCATTTTATTTTAGAAATAAACAATGTTGCCACAGAAAGAGTTATGTAGATTGGGTTAAGCACACTTGCAGTCATTATCGACGCAACATCCGCTCTGTCAACATGCCTCGGGGAGTCCCTACACCTTCTTCTATTCGTGAGTTAAAAAAATTCGGAGAGCTTTCAAAAATAATAATTAAACACATGAAATGAGGCTACAAATACGAACTACGTAATGAATTTAACCTCTTAGCATTTAGTACTTTGTGTGGTACCCTTTACTGTCGATAACAGCTTGACATCGTCTACCACCTCGAGCTGACCAAATTGCAACAGGGAGCGTTATCTTGTATAAAATTGGTTTATGAGTTGAAGAGGCTCTGAAGATCGGCTCTACATGGTTTTATAAAAGTTCCCTTGTGTACCTGTGCGTTTACTTTTCCTTGCAGACGAACTAAGGGACCCGTGCCGCGTGCTGAGATCGGTGACCGGACAGCACTACCGTCATTCACGACACCTTTGTGTTCACGTAAGGTTTCTTGCGCGCACCACCATTAAAATAAACACTACCTAAGCTAACCTAGCCTAACCTAACCTACCCTTACTTAACCTAACCTTACCAAACCTAACCTAATCCAACCTAACCTTTCTAACGTTACCTAACCTAACTTTACCTAACGTTACCTAATTTAATCAGCGATACAGCGAGCAGCGCGGCGCGACAACTTGAACGCCGCTCACACGCACACGATCTGCGTACAGAAACACGCACACAAGGTGTCGTGAACGACGGTAGCGCGACCGGACATATGAGCACACGACAAATGCTCACAATGACAAAAGTGCACACGACAAAACCGCCCACGACAGATGCTCACACGACAAAATCGCACACTGACAAATGCGCACATTCACGAAACTGCACAAGACAAATGCGCACCTACTATTTTATCGTTCCACTGCTTCCTAGATGGCACTGCCCTGCGAATTGAAAGACTACGAATAAAAAGAATTTCTAGAATCTTCTCCAGAGATTCTAAAGCTATTACTCTTCGTGAGAGGTCGTGTAGTCAGCTGTGGGGAATTGAATAGGCCAAAAACAAACATACATTCTAAATATATGGATAGTGATGTTGATCCTGTCAATTGGTGTATTCGATTGAAATGTTCAACTATTTCGTCAAATGGTTACCCATGCCAATTGTAGAAAATTTTTAAACAGTGTGAATGATAACAGTGATAAATTGCCGCAGGAGCGTACAAAATTTCATGCTTTTATTTTTTTTGTTGGAAAATAGTCTGAGAAACTTAAATGTGAACTTCCATTTATACTTCCCCAACACCGCGCTGAAATAGATTTTGGAATCATTTTCAGTGATGAGTTCACTATAACCTATTGTTCAAGTTTAGGTTTGTTTTTTAAAGCCTCTAATTCAATGTTTCCCAAAGTTCAGTTTTCTACGGACCCCCTGTGAAATCGCCTTGAAGCACACGGACCCCCCACCATTAAAATGGCATCAACTAAGTATGTTACGTAGTGAATGAGTACTGTAGATGTCCATGGTTTCCAGGCTATTGCTTTTCAGCTAATACAGAACGGTAGAGGCATAACAACATCCGACAAACATATAACTACGTGACATCCTAGCTCATCCCAATATTCACCTACGGCGAGATTTTACCTTCAACTCTCGTAAATTTATTTTGACTCACCCTGAATGACAATTGGCACTGGGTGATGGTTAACGTATGCTGTTATCGCCGTTTTTGAAAAAGAAAAAGGTAAGTTTTTGTGACCGAGCAAAAGCATTTTGGGGTAACTATACCATTGTTAATTTTTTATATTTCAATTAATTGATGTAAAATAATACTATAAGCTATTTAAACTCATATATTTCCTCTTATAACCTTAAAATATTCTGTATTTTTTAACATCTATGGGATAAAATCCATGTAATATTGCCACAGAAGCTTTAAACGTCGTGAACCAGTAGGGGGTCCGGGCATAAACCACAGGGGGTCCGGAGGTTCATATGCACCCCCAATGGGAAACACTGCTCTAATCCCTACCGTTGTAGAGTAATTGAGCATGCTGGAAAGAGCATTGTTGCTAATTCCCTCTTAGCTCATCCAACTCAGTCTCCTGTTCGCCTACACACTGAATCTTGCAATGTCCCGGTACAGCTGAATGATATGAAAGTGTTGGGGGAGCGCATCTGACCAAATTACACGGCGCATTTTAGTCATTATGCATTCTTAAATAGAAACCTCAGTTGAACGAGTCAGGCAGCTTTCCCGTTGAATATCGTAAAATGAATGTACGTTTAACAGTACGGTTCCCTTATATCGTAACATGTTTTGTTTTTCGGTCATCATTTTCGTATTGTACTTTTCTGGTAACTCGTATATAGGTTTTGGTTATTAAATATATATATTACACACATATATATAGTGACCAGCTTAAATTTGAGAATCAAGTTCTATTAATAAACTGGAGGTAAAGCCTTAAAAGGCTGATTAATTAATTAGACTAATTAATATTAGCAACGATTAATTACTTCCGCCACGGAGGTTATGTTTTCGTCGTGTTTGTCTGTCTGTCACCAAGATAACTCAAAAACTTACGAACCGATTTGGACGAAATTTACAGGGATTGTTAGGTATGTTAGGAGGAACAGATGATTAACTTTTGGTGAAGATATGTCCATCCGTTTGTTTGTTTGTCTGCCTCATTTTTCTTAATGCTATAACTCAAA
>LQNS02278146.1:1335475-1347116 GCA_001587735.2 Parhyale hawaiensis | reverse complement strand
CTTCAAGAAAACTGCACAAGCTGTTATTACTATCAAAAGGCACAAATGATTAGATTTTGGAGTTTATACAAAGAAAATTATGGTTTCAGAGCCAATTTGAATTTTTTGCTACCGTTGCCACGCTTGGCGGAGGTATGCGCTGTCAGAGTGCTCTAGTTGCTTATATATTTCGGCGTGGATGGTTGTAAAATGCCAGCAGCAGCGGCTACAGTGGTGGACTGTTTCCTACATTTATTTTGTTTTCGTATCGTCTATTAGTTAGGCTTGTTTTTACTTGTGTGACGTGAGGAGGAGTTTCTCTTCTCGATCAGGTCATTTCTTTCCTTTCCTACAGGTAGAAACAGTAAAGATTATCCATACTTGTGCTAGGAAGTGCTGCTAAGCGATTTCTCTAAATGGACTCAGCCTGAATATAGGTGGCAAAACGTTAACTAAAGAAAATGAAAGTTAAAAAAGTTAACTAAAAGCTAAACACTACTAAAATGAATTACAGGATATGTTATATACGCAGCTATTCAAACTATAGAATAGTAGGTGCGCATATGTCTGTGCGAGCTTATGTCCTATGCGGTTTTGTCAATGTGCGCATTTGTCAGTGTGCGGTTTTGCCGTGTGGGCATTTGTCGCGTGCGCATTAGTCGTGTACGTATTTGTTGTGTGCGCTTCTGTCATGCAACCGGTGAGATCATACCGAAGACCATAACGCTTCCGCCGCCAAACTTTACACTTGACGCAAATTTTGGATAATCCTTCACCAGTGTTGAACGACGAACAAAACGCTCTGTGGTGTCAATTCCAAAACAAAAATTAAAACCGTCTGCTCGCATGATTCGAAGTCTATGGCCAGGGTGCATATCAATTCACTTTCACACAATACGTTGCTCTTTCCATCAACTGAAAGCATGATTATACCGTCTCTCACAGAGCTAAGATCCAAAACCGTAGCCGAAATGCGGATAGACAATTTATAATGTCATACGTATGGTTTATGTGACTGACTCCAAGAAGAATACGAATAAAATGACACGCACATTTGGCGAGAGAAAGCCACGACTGGAAGACATTTTGTCAGACTAGATAGAGACTTTTTGAAACGTGTGCCATTTGACACTGGATAGCCCTAGGCCTTCATCGCAGATTACCAAGCAGACACTTAAATTGAAAGCAAGTGTGCAACTTGTAGTTATTTATTTCACTCGTTGCTTACTGTAGCAACTCCTTAATTTGGAGGCCTGAAGTGCCGTCCATCTCATTCCCATACAACACGAAGTGCACGAAATAAATATATCAAGCATTAAATAAATACACTTCACTCGGCATAATAGTTTTTTTTTTACTTGGAAGTACACTGACGGAAATCTGAGCCGCAGCTACAACACAATTCTTAAACAGCTTTTGGGACTGCCAAAAGCTGTGAGGGTAATTGCTACTATTGCAAAAACCACTGAAAAAATAAAACTAAAGATAACTCAGAGAAAGCGGGACACGTAAAAAATAGTCTAAGCAAGTACTGCAACCAAAGCAAACTAATGAAAGCACGAGGCATAGAATACATACGCGATAAAAGTCGATACGGCTGTTGAAGTAATAGTAGACACATCTTCCAAGCAACTCACCTGTGGAAAGAAAGCACAATATTAGCCAGGGCAGTCAATCAACGGTAATACAATTATCGCAGCTGATTGGCCTCAGTTTCAATGAAGCCAGTAGAGAAAATAGAGAGGAGAGGCGAAGAGCAGCTTGCAGACCGCAGCAACGCAAATGTGCTTGAAGTTAATCAATGCAGGCAAGCTTGATTTAAATGATGAGGCGTGGAGGGAGAGAGGGGAATGTCAGTAATTGCCCCAGCAATTGATTTTAGTTGGGTGGGTGAAAGACATGAGTGCACAAATGGCTTCCTAGAAATACAAGCTCTTGAGTCGACAGATGAAAATAAATGAGCATCAAGATTAATAGTAGTTGTGTATATTCTAGAGCATATATACGTTTCCTCACAATTGTTTGCATCATTGCAGTAGTAATATACATTATATTAAGCGCACTGGGTCGTAAAAAAATGACAATTTGCATTGAGGTCTCTCCATGTGTTTATAACTTTGGCCTTGCTATGTAGGATGCACAGCAGCCTCTCTGGCTGCCGTTTAATTCAGACTTTAAATATCAGAGTAAATGAGTGTGGCCAAATTTACTTTACTTATATCCTCCTTCTAGAATAGCAGAAAATTTCCCTCCTTTGTTGCTGGAATGAATAAGAAGGGAAAGAAATGACGTAATAAATCTTTCATCTTCAGTTTCAAAGTTTGACGGCTTCATGCGACATGCTACGATCATCGCGGCATGTGCTGTTATATAGCTGTGCGTATGTGTATTTTTGGCCACACTGGAAGTTTAAGCGCTGGTGTAAATTCTTTGTTATTATATGAAGAGTTTACTGTAGTTAGTGTGAAATCAATACACATAAGTTTGACTTTATATCTACATAGTTGTTGCTTTAGATTAGTAGAAAATATCCAAAATGACAAGAAAAGCCTGATTTTTGTGGCGTACTTTGAATAGAAATCGCTCAGCTACTCGTGTTACACTGAACGCCAAAGATAGAAAGATAATGAACATAAAAAGAGATATGCAAATTAATGGAAACTTGAGGCAAACGTAGTGCACCTCGGGATATTACGCTTAATTATACGCTTGTGTCAATTTGCATATGAGATCATTAGGCGTTGTGCGGCGCTAGCGTTGCAGTATCAGGGTACGCAAGTAAGAGAATCAGGGATGAAGTTGCTCCCATGTTCTCTTCAATTGCTGAAGAGTTACTTCAGTCAAGCGACGATCCCTCAAAGGTCAAGTTAACGGCAGGCAATTCAGTCGTGGTGGTCTCGGGACGAAATAGCAACTGTCCGGCAATGGTCCAGTTTGGCTCCGGTGCCCTAGTTGAGGCAGGGCCGCAATGCCACAATAGCCACAAATGAAGCGCAAGGGTGACCCTCACGCCACAATTGGCCCGGGTTATGGAGAAGGCGAAATTTTTTATGGTCAGGGAGTGTTTTTATGGGCGGTTTACTTTTTATGGTCATCTCGACTGGCTGCTGAACACGACTGCCCCTTCTTTGATGACCCCGGCGAAGCCCTGATAAAATACTCCCTACACACTCAACAATCATAAAATGCACTCGCAACTCTGCAAGTGCAACCTGTGAAATTAATCTCGACATACTTGTAATATTTTTCCAATTAACCAAAAATTATTAATATATTCTACGTTCAGAAGAAGCAATTACTCGGTCTCAACACCATTCCAGGTCTGTACATACACCAATCGGGGTACAAAAAAAAAAAATCGCGACTCTGCTCACGAATGAACTATCAGATAGTTTAAGCGCAATGATTTAGAGGTAACAGCAGATTAGTTATGGTGCTATAGCTGCATGACTTAATGTAGACTGACATGGCCATACTACAGAAGCAAGGAAGACTGTGCGGTAGACAGGTGAAACTCAAGAGTAGATGTAAGACGCGGTTTGAAAGCAGATAGGAACTATTTTTTTTAAACCTCTTATAAGGGCGATAACGCTGTTAATCCTGCAATTTTTAAATCAATAAAGAGAGCGCTACAGTTCAAAAAGATGGAATCTGTGCTGATATAGCACAATTCTGTAGTTCTGAAATTGAACGATAAATGACTCAAGTGACCGGAATGGGTGGGTCATCGTGCGGACGTTATTTCAACAGTGTACTGGTACGCGAAAGAGCAGTCTGAGAGGAAGTTACAAGGTTGTCTTCAATCAGGCCAATTACATGGCTATCCAACAAGGAATACATAAAATAGAAACATATACTGTGCCTCAGTTCTAGTACGCAAATTGTCAAACATGTAAGATATACAGAAAAATTCGGCGCCTTTCTTCAAGAAGTATTCGATACATTTAAAGCTTTCTCAGCAAGTTTAAACCCACTTATCTCTCTTTAAAATTATCTAGTACACCTTAGGCTGACTTTATGCTCTAGCTATATATCGTGGTGACTTCATCGCATGTTGCAGCAAAACAAAGATACAAAACCAAAACATGCAAGGCAATGTTCAGTCACTTACTAAGGAGCAAAGAAATTGCAGCAACGTACAAACCGCATAACTTCCCCTCTTGAACAAATTGCAATATTCATAATAGTCGTATAATTGGATAGTGGCTCAGTACTAGATAAGGTGCAGGATCAGTGCATTGTATGAATTTCACACGTCTTCACTGTACAGAATCTACACAGCTTTTCTCCCGGTACAGCAAAATAGGTACGTGAAGGCCATCTTACAGCCACAGGGACAATAACGTATTTATAAGGTGTACATGATCTTTTCAAACTTCATTTGTAACTTAAATAAATATTAAGTCATGATGGAATGCGTTCTATTTGTGCAGGCTATGGGAAAAACCATTCCAACAGCAAGCATGCTGATGGCAAGATAATCGTGGAAGATGCAGGCACATGTACTGTCGAACACAGAAAAAAAGCGGATTCCAAAGGCACGAAGGAAAAGCCCGCACGCGAATAGGAAATAGGGAAACGAAAACGAGGCAAACGAAAACTGTCAGCAACAGTTGACCGAGTTGTAATAGAGTGATCACTAAAAGAAAAATGTCTTCCAGGCATATCTGAGGCTAGAGCATCATACAATGCCCCTTTGTGATAGAAAAACAAGGTTATGTTTTTGTGGGAATTTATCGGTTTTTTGTTTGTCCGTCACTAAGATAACTCAAAAAGTTACGAACGGAAAATTTATGAAATTTATAGTGATTGGTAGCTTGTTAAGAGGAACAGTTGATTAACTTTTAGTAAAGGTTCGCTCATTCATTTGCTTATTTGCCTGTCTCTTATTTCTCGGTAACATAAATCAAACAGTTATGAACGGATCTCGGAAATATTTGCAGGAATTGTTGAGAATGCGTTACGAAGAACAACCGAACAAATGTTTGGGATGATCTGCCAAGCTGCATATCTTTGTTTGTTTTAGGTCTGTCAGTAAAATAACCCATAAAGATATGAACGAATCTTCATGAAAATCGCAGGATGTGTTTAGAAATGTTGAAAGGCACAAAATGACCAACTTTTGATGATGATGACGATCACTCCATCTGTTTGTGTTTGACCGAATATAACTGAAAAAGTTACAGATGGATCTTAAGGAAAATTAGAGGAACTTTTAGATATGTCAAGAGGCGCGAATGATCATATATTGGTGGTGATGAAAAGGAAATCCGTGGTTTCGAACCAATATCAATTTTTCGTCAACGTTGGTTTGCTTGGCACAGGTATACGCTCTCCGATTGCTGCTCTAGTTGCTGCTATATTCTTAGTTGAAGCCTGCCTACCCACAGCGTAAACTATGATCCAAAGCAAGTAAAAATGAAGGGACATACCTAGTCTAGCCACAAATAATGTCAAAGGTTCAGAACTAAAATTAAGGGATAAAGAAATAATTGTTTTCATCCGAAACGATTAGAATTTACTTCTCCACAACAGAACAAACTTACGAGCATATAGTTACCTCCGCCAAGAAGGTTAGGTTTTTGTCGTGTTTGTCTGTGTGTGTTTTTGTCTGTCACAAAGATAACTCAAAAAGTTAAGGAAAATCTTTACGAAATCTACAGGGATTGTTCGGCCTGTTAGGAGTAACAAATGTTATAGTTTCGGTGAACATCCGTTCAACCATTTGTTTGTTTGTTTGACTTCCTCTTTTTTTTTGTTAGTGCCGCAACTCAAACAGTTATGGACGGATTTCCATGAAATTTACATGAGTTGTTAGGTATACATCGCAAAGTGTAAATGACCAAATTTTGTGATGCTCTGTTTGTCCATTTGTTTGATAGTCCAATACTCTAATACTAACGATAGTTTGTAATCAAAAGTGTTCAAGTCTGGAATGCAAGATGGCCAATCATCATCCTTGATAAAGAGAGGAACATTCTGAGAGAACCACAGCTAATGGTCTTTTGATTTGGGTGCTGAGGTCGAATCCTGCTGAAACCTCCATTCTTTTCCACTGAACATAGAATTGGTCCAGCACTTAACCATATGCATCTTTAAGAACATCATGACTGTAGACACAAGCAGTGATTGTAACCCATTTTTTTGTAAAAATTAGGAACAAAACAAAGTATCATCACTATTAGTATGAAAATGAAAGGAAGTAAAGTGGGCATGCCAAGGACGAAAAAGACGAACCAAACCCTATTGCAACTACGGCCCATTCTTTGTTTCCACAAGGAATCACGCCATAGGAAAAACGAGCTCAGACTTCATCCTTCGGCATCAAAATGCACACACTTCCTGTGAGTGGTGACTGCCTGAAAAAGAGTCCTTGATACTAACATGGACTCCTTGTGGAGTATTCCGAAAGAAATATATAAATAGGGAAACCTTAACACAAAGTAGTAATATTGGTTCGATAGGTATGCTATCGCCGCTAGTAACCCAACCCACTATAATAATAATAGGTATGCTATAATTATTACCAAGCGTCCAAAACGCTGACAGCTGCATGTCTAAGAATACGCGTACCGTATCGGACGGTGTGCCTAAGAATACGCGTACCGTATCGGACGGTGTACCCACAGTGCACTCCAGAGGAATAAATCTCTAAGTAATAGAGTTTCAGCAGCTGTACATAAAGTTTAAGCAAGCGCTCCGCACCGTATCTCAAGCGGTACGAACGGAAGGAGAGTTGCAAGAAGCGATTAGACTGCGTCAGCGGCAATGATCACGGCAGACCACATAGAGAATATCACTGCTTCTTTTGGAAGGCCAAATTTAATTATGCAAATGAAGAAGCCGAGCGGAAGCAATCAAGCAAGGCGTCGCCGATTCTCCTTAAGGCGCTTCCTTGTGAGGCACAGTAAGGCGCTCGTCAATCATAGGAGCCGGGCACACGCAGGACAATGCCACACCGAAATGAAAACTCAGCGCACTCCCTCGAGAAAGATAAAGAACAAATGCATTCTGACGATGTATCGTGGGGCAGGCAACCGAAAAACCGTTCCTGGAACTTTCTTTGAGTTTCACGTATTATACCATTTAAGTTGAGGGAGAATTTTTCCTTCACTCATCCATTATTTATTATTTTATACGGAAGGACGTTGAACGTCCAGATGGAGAAAAAAGTACATCCAGTGGAGGTAATAATGAAACGGGTTCATAAGATTACGCATTCCTTAATGTAAGTTACGGTCTCCCAATGCCAAGTGCCATATGACCAAAAAAAAATTCGGTTTGTGAAGTGCATTTATAACAGAAAACTCAAGAATTTATTGGGTTACCTGATAAAAATTTCTAATTTTAGGTTGTTTAAGCCTCTATAGATAAACTATAACCGTATTTAAGAAAGGAATATGAAAGGCAGGTAGCGAGTCAAGCAAAAACAAGGGCTATCCGTATAGGAACACGGCACAGGGAAAGAGCACTTCTCAAAATAAAAGAACGAAGATAGTCAGTTGGAGTAAAGTTTAATAAGAAAGCAAGCAAAATGGACATGAAAGATATCCTAAAGGCTTATTACTACGTTGCAATAACACCTGTAGGGACCTGCTGGCGGACGCGACTCCCCATCATATGTATGGGACGAGTGACTATAATTATGGCGGACTTAACTCTGTGATGCATCATACATATAGCTATTGGAAGGTTTAACAGTAACAGTTTTTAACCAAAGGCGATAATCGGCGTATTTACCCCAATAGCAGTTATGGAAAAAAATTAATCTAACCTAACGGTACGGAAAATCTATGGACTTTGCTATGTCGTTTTCCGATAGAAAAACTGGAAATGCTGGCTCGTGTAAGAAGATTAGGAAAAGCAAGGTTAGGTCCTGCTAACATTCTAATTTTTTCAGAATTTTCGTTTAGAACGTCAGAGGAACCAGTCGTTATTTATTCTTTTTTTTTTACTTTACTTTAGGTTAAGGTAGGTATGTTTAGGTTACGTTAGCTTGTTATTTGCCGATTGCACTTAAGCCCTCATTAGTTATAAAAAAATACACCTAATTCCCTCTCAAGACCAATTACACGTCAATAAAAATCGGTTCGTCCGTTTGTGTATTTGACTATGGGCTTGCCTCAGAACATAACTCAAAAAGCTAAGGACGGATCTCCAAGAAAACTGCAGGAACTCTTATCAATGCCAAGAGGTATATTTTAACCAAATTCGGTGATGATGCGCTCTCAGAGTGCCCCTCTAGTTTGTAAAGTGACAGTGTTCGTGATACAGTTCGATAATTATTACAGAGTAGTTTAAGCCTGCGCTTCCACAACTAATGCGCGATCTTATGGAGAAATAAGGAAGGGCCATTTAGTGCAGCATGTCGATAGAAACTTGGACCCCATGCACGAAGATGTTCCAAAACAGGATCAACGCGCATGGGAACAGCAATATGGGGAAGAACAGATGAGATAAGATCAGTAAGAGTATGAAATCGGAGTAAATTTTCAGTATTACACGTGAACGCAGTTCAACGATAAAAAAATTTTTTAGACTAATTGTACTATTCTGAGACACTTTTCATCAATAACGTTTTTTGTGCAAATGCGTCGTTTTCGAGATATTGTACCTCGAAGTTTCCATTGTTTTTCTATGAGAAAATATACCCGGCGACCCCGACGACCCCATAGGCACTTAAAAAAATAGCCAAACATAACCTATAATAAAAAGATTTTCCATTACATTGTGCGAGTCTGGTACTTTCTTCCCATAGGAAAGCAGTGGGAACTTCAAAGTCAAATATCTCGTAAACGACGCATTTGCACAAAAAAAAAAACGTCATTGGAGAAAAGTGTTTGAGAATCGTCAATTAGTCTAAAAAAACCTTTTCATTCGTTGAACTGCGTTCACGTGTAATACCGAACTAATAGGTACCTAAAATCGGAAGGAATTAAGCAAAGTGGGTACGAAAGACAGACGTCCCAAAGGCCTAGCTAATGGCTAAGATAACCAATAAGATCCCCTGGGGTCGCTGCTCCCCATAACATACAGTGGCAATCCTAAACTAATCGGTAAATATTTACTTTAGGACCAGAGGAGACTTACAAGGTATACTGCGTGTAATCGTGTAATGTATTTTCATGTGCTGAGTTCGAATTGATAGGTCGGAGCCGTCAGATATGCGTAATTTTCGGGATATTTGACTTTGAAGTTCCTTTTGTATTTTCCCATAGGAAAACAATGGGAAATTCAGAGTCAAACATTTCGCTAACTACTCATTTCCGACGGTACTCATGGTCATATTTGGACTCGACACATGAAAATACATGGGATTACGTTCAGTATGTCTTGTAACTCTCCACTGGTCCTAAAGTAAAAATGCGCAACGCCATATGTAAGCACAATTACGAAAACTACACTGAGAAACTAAAATTTTTTCAACAATTTCTGCCTGGCAGTAACTCAAATATACGGGGACTAATTTTACAAATAAGGGTAATTTACAAAAATACCCCTATGAACATTGAGTGAACCAGTAGGTTAGGCTAGAAGGTGAAGGTTTGGTTACACTACATTGGTTAGGGTAGAATCCTATTTAAGAGGTTGTCCAGTGTACTGTGCCATCCTTGGGTATTTTCTCCCATAGGAAAACAATGGGATAAGTCTTTCCCTATAACTCAAAAAAAAAAAAAAACTAAGTCCGACCGACAAAAAACGGACTTCCGATTCTGATTCTTCATGAAAAAATACATAAAAACAGAATAAATACCCTTTTTTTTGGACCTAGCTAAAACACAATAATACCAAAAAATAAGTATGCAATGGGTAAATAACACGAAAAACGTAGCAGCACGACTTTATGCCTGATGTAAAATAAATTTACAAATATGCAAATGTTTCAAATTTCGTGCATTAATCTTTTGTTGTATAACAAATACTTTTTGGGCATCTTTTTCTGCACGTAATGAGTACGATTTAAACTCATAAACACCACTGAAATATATTAAATTTGAGTCACAGAATATGCAGGACAAAGGGTCACCTGAATAGATGATAGAGTGTTGTAACACACCCAAACAATCATAGCCAACCGCCACATTTCAGAGAGTAATCTACTCCATGCAAATGATTAGTAATTATCTTGAAAATGCCCTAAAATAGTTCCGGAGGTAATACAGGACATTGTCTGCATCTGTCCTGAAGTGTTGAGGATATCTGAACACTGGACCTTAGAAGCTGAATTGGCATCACTGCAGCAAACTAGTATATTTACCTTTAATGATACTTCGGACGAGGTCCAGGAGACGTAATGCACGCCCACCTATCTTGTGCAGAGGTGCAGCTGTCAAAATGCAGAAGAGTGGTGGACAACACTTTTGGCATTTTGGCCATTAGATTATAAGTTTCTTTGAGCACCATGAACCATCACCCTGAGACTACCAGACTGATTGTCAAGGCCTGTGTACTCCAAGTGATGGTCATTGACTTGTACCTAGTTCATGCGCAGTTCGTTAGTAACTTTCGACGCCCCCAAAATTGTTAATTTCTCCACTGACAATCACGCACAAGTCAACTTTATGCGTGATCGGCTGTGTGACTGGGCCTTCACAGCTCAAAACCTGGAATCAAGCACAAACCCGATGCGACGAACATCCACTGACAGCTGCTGATGCTCCACGTCAGAAAAACATAAGAATTGCGCTCAGCACCTATGAATCGCGCACGACTCAAAATTTTTGAGCGATCCATGCGTAAATCGTCAGTTTTGTTAGTGTGACTGGGCCTTAAGAATGAAACACCTCATCAGTCAGGCCATGGGGCATCGATGGGAATAAGTGATAATCGGACGGGGCAATGCATTGTGCATACGGCGTAAGGGGTAGGATTTCTTAGTTAAGCATTTCCAATAGGTTTGCACCCGTTCGGCAACATGTTGCCTAGCGTAGTTATATTGCAAAATCACTTTGTAGTATCTCTGCCTGCACCGTGAAAGTTGTTTTTTAATGCTTGGCTTAATCGAATTTTTGTAGTCGTTAGCGATCTCCAGTGATTGTTTCTTTTGGCTTGAGAAGCTCGTAACAAACTACGCCAAGCTTGCCGATTCCATCAAATGATTTTAGTAAGCTCACTCATGAACCTTGGTGGAAAGACCCGAATTTGCCGTTTTAAGGATGTTAAAAATCCAGAGGAACGTTTACAATCACTTCGGAGCTGACGGGATGCTTGCTGAATATTCCCAGTGTCCCTCAATTTAACGAAATAGACTAAATGATTTTGCTATTACAGTGCGGCTACAGCGCGACTTCAATCACTCATCACATCCCTTCACTTTCATTTCATATGTTAATTGGATAAGTAAATCTGTAAATTGAATATTTTAAACAGAATCAAAATTTACTTAAATCCAAAGTTGTAACGGTTAAAGAGAATCCCTACTTAGTTTATTCATACACATTTGACAGGAGCTTTATTTCACATGTTTGACTCTGTAGGTTATTGCAGTCCTGTAGCAGTTTGCAGATGCAGGGAATGAAAATTGCGGAAGTGGTAAAGTTAAATGAATTGTTGAAGTGGGCACATGAACGGCAGTAGGTAGGACGAATCCGGGCTCCTAAGAGGTACCTAATTACTTAAAAATGATATCGGACTAGTTTGAAGGCAAGAATAAATTGGAGAG
>LQNS02278146.1:1310809-1320905 GCA_001587735.2 Parhyale hawaiensis | reverse complement strand
GTACAGTCCAGCCCCGCAGGAGGGTAGCAGAGCCGCAGTACCAGACATCAGTAAAGTCCAGCCCCGCAGGAGGGTAGCAGAGCCGCAGTACCAGACATCAGTACAGTCCAGCCCCGCAGGAGGGTAGCAGAGCCGCAGTACCAGACATCAGGACAGTCCAGCCCCGCAGGAGGGTAGCAGAGCCGCAGTACCAGACGTCAGTACAGTGAGTGCATCCCCGCGGATCACACACGCAGCCTTACCAATCAAGAATACAAATTGAATATTCATACCTGGTCGCGTTCCAGAGCAAGCGATTAAATCTGTGTTCATGCAGGTCATTTAATTCAACGCTGAGATTATTCTGCATATTATATGAAGCGGAAGGCAGGTAGCTAAGGAATACCAATGAGTTACGTATTGTGTAGACGAAATGATTCCCAGTACCGGTACGACAGTGGGGATGGCGCACCAAATGACCAGTTACCAGGTAAAAAAAGAAGCAAAGAAGTAGCACAAATAAAAGTTCAGACTAACTTGCACAACAAGATTCCCGCCCCCGCAGAACACCCCAGATGGTCGAATGAGATTGTGAGCTTTTCGGTCGCTGAAGATTTAGGGAATTGCCACCGCCGCGATTCGAGCCTTTAACGGTAATTAATGACATTTCAATTATCGCGCACTAAGTTCACTATCAGAAATGATGAATGACTTCTTCACGTTGGATATCACTAAATTTTATGCTACTGCTCCACATTGTCTACACTATAGAAAAAAAAATTAATGATATGGCACAAATCATGAAAAACTATTATATTCTTGTCAGATGTTACGTGCTTGAAGTAAACAGAGCTACAATGAATAAAAACCCAAAACCTTTAAAACATATATAAATTATTACTAATTTAATATTACACTATTATTGAGTTTCCACAATAATGGCATACACAGCTATTTTACTTGCTTCAAGTGAAGCACCACAGAACGCGCAGAAAAATATAAGTTCTACAAAAGTTTAGGTTGGGGCTGCGTCTAATACTCATAGCTTCAGTTAAACATCCAAAAGCAAGCAAGCAAAAACCATAAACAAGAATATAGCATTGTAATTCCGCATAGCTGCCGAAAAAAAAACTAAAAATACCGCAAACAAGTTCAACCTGGATGACATACTTCATGACTGATGAAGACTTCTCTTCAAAGCGGGTAAATTTATAGAACTATCAACAGTAACCAAATGTTTTAGTTCTACTAAGATTCCACAATATCCATTGGTCAAAGAGATAGATTGGAACCAATTTCCATTTTTTTTATAAGGTAGAAAAAATAAAGAACACTAAAAATTTGTAAGGCAAGATTCTTATAAGATTACCTCCTCCAAGGAGATCATGTTTTGGTCGGAGTTTGTCTTTCTGGTGGTTTTTCTGTTTGTCTCTTTGTCTGTCACCAAGATAACTCAAAAACGTATAGACGGGTTTTCATGATATTTACAAGGATTGTTATATCATATAGCATAGGCACGTTAAGAGGAATAGGTGATTAGCTTTTGGTGAAGATCCGTTCAACCATTTATTTGTTTGTTGGTCTGTATCTGGGTTTTATTGTAACATAAGTGAAACAGTTATGAAAGAATCTTCTTGCAATATGCATGAGTTGTCGGAAATGTTACGAAGAGAGATTGACAAAATTTTTGCGATAATCTAGTAGTCGGTTCCTCTGTTTGTCTTCATGTGTGTCAGTAACATAACCTAAAAAGCTATACACGGATCATGTCGAAATTTGCACAAATTGTGAGAAATGTTAAAAAGCAAGCATGATTCAATTTCGGAGATGCTCAGTTCTTCCATTTGTGTGTTTAACTGTATTTGTGTTTGCAGCGGCGTGCGCAGGTCTCGGGATGCCGGAGGTTAACAGCTTGATTTGATACTCTCCGCCCCTCCCCAAATTAAGTCGTGAAATAAAGCACACTATTTTCGCAGACAATTATTGAAAGACTTAAACACAAATGAAACACAGTGAACAGTTTTAGATATTCAGTACGTTACAACATGCTTCTATCCACACGAGTTTCCACAAAAACCGTAGACACCATCGAAATGTTTCCACAAGTTCTAGGTCGTGTTCTGCACGCCATGTGAACTGTGCAGAACAGTCCTTCTAATAAGCATTCTGTCGGACCGCAGCTCTTTATCAACAGAAAAATCAAGAGTTATCTCCGCATTCAACGTAACCGCAGATAACGAGTTTATCTGGTATTCTCTAAAAATAAGAGTCGAGTAGAGCTATACATATTAAACAAGCTTCATGTCAATGTAACTTGACAAATTCTAATTTTCATATTATAAAAACGATAGACACTATATAAAATTCATCATAATTATACCATTTAATATTTCTTAATTTAGTCCAAAAACGCAGCTACAAATTATGAATTTTCAACCATGACAGCCAACTGTTGAACATAGAATCTGTATCGATATAGTCACATCAGACAGATTATACATTCGATAACCCGATTACATCGCCCTCAAAGGTATATTCTGGCGGCTCCTTTCCTTGTAACAATATATTTGGGCCTCACGCACCCAAGGGTCCCTAGTGCCTTTTCCGCAGGAAATGTTGCAGCTTTCCGCAGTTCCTGCTGACGAGATTAGTTTTCTAAACTTAAGTAGGCCCTCAATACTTCTCCTTCTATTTCGGGAGGTGGGCCGCTGATCGAGGTGGCCGACCTATTCCCGCTAGACTTCTACCTTCTTGTATTTCGTTTCCTTCCCCTGCGCGACGGAGCTGAGCGAAAGCGTTCAGCTGTGCCCGGGGATTGGAGATGCACAACTTGCGCCTTATTCCTGTCAGTAGCGCATTCACCACTTAGAACTCATCCGAGTTCGCTTATAATCTGAGACCTACCGGCTGAAAAGCCGAGACAAAGATCACAGATAATTTGAAACGAGACGTACTTCGCGCCCTAGCGGCGCACGAGTCTGCGTTAAACCACAGGAATAGTTCGGCACGATAAAGACATTGTGTCTCTGATGCGTTAGTAAATTGTGTACTACTACTAACCCTATTACATCGCCACAACGATTGTACCTGGAGCTTTGTTGCTTCTCGGCCATTTTTATTTCTACTGTTTTTCCCGTTTGCGTTTTACCAATGCTCTAATTGCTGTAAACAATTACCACAAATTTAAACATTTGGCACCCGTTTAAACCAAACCTGTATAACAGTTAATCATTTTGCAAAATTACTTAAACAGCTACGGTACGCAAAACGTTTAAACTGTTAACAGCTTGAGCGTTTTGCATAACTGTTCAAGTAGTTTTGCAAAATGGTTGACTGTTTTGGTGATTGTTTAAAGCAATTAGAGCATTGGTAAAACGCTAAGGAGAAAAACAGTATATAAGTGGTTTCAGCCTCCCTTGCAGCATGCCGATTTATACCGTACGTGGAATTCAAGCACGACGGGAACAAGTCAGGAAAGACGAAGAAAAATAGAACAAAGCATCATCGATAGGAGTATGAAAACGGAAGAAAGCAAAGTGGGCAAGAATGAAAGACATCCCGAAGGCATACACTGTAAAAGATATTCGTAAATTTTACGGAATTACTCGGCGTTATTGCTGCCAGTGATTTTTCCGTCAAATTTACGGAATTCCGTAATTTGCCCAGAATTCAGGAATAAAGCAAGCTTTGAGCCTGCTTTCTTCCCAGACTGATGGGAAAATTACGAAAAAATTATGGAATTCTGTAAATTTGACGGGAAAATCACTGGCAGCAATAATACCGAGAAATTCCGAAACATTTACGGATTTGTTTTAACAGTGTAGCTAATGGCTAAGGTAATCTACGCAATCCCCTTGGGGTAGCTGCTTCCCCAACATAGGATGGGCGAACCTAACTAACCTCACCTAAAGAGCTATGGCCCATCCTATGCCCCCTGATAAGTTTCCTGGTCATTTCAAAATTGCTTTTGATCCACTTCATGCATTAATTTTTTTTCTATTTGCGAAGAAAGTTAACGCAAAGCAGACATGTGCGCTCCAACAACTAACCGCATCAGTTAAAGCAGCCATCAGAACTGTAAAATGATTTTGAAAGCGTTTCATTCCCAAAATTAACCTCAAATGTTAATGTTTGTTTACTACGGACGTTTTAATTGAAGTACTTACCATATATTATCTTCATATATTCGTCTCTCATGAATATCATTAGGATGTATTTTCTAAAAACTTATTGTACTACCTTTTCAATTTATTGCCAAAAAAATTATAAAGCAGTTATGGAGGATATTCGATCGGTGCAAGTATAGAGGTTGGCATTTTTACTTAGTAATTGTAAGGGTTTGTGATCTTCACTGAGGAACAAGAGCTCTAATCGTAGGAAAAGAATGGGCTACTGGGTACTTAAGACTTTCTCGTCTATAGTGAACTATAGGTGATGCCCACTCTATTGGCATAGTGC
Organism: Parhyale hawaiensis; assembly: GCA_001587735.2. Taxonomy (NCBI): domain Eukaryota; kingdom Metazoa; phylum Arthropoda; class Malacostraca; order Amphipoda; family Hyalidae; genus Parhyale; species Parhyale hawaiensis. Next base: position 1,316,468 of record LQNS02278146.1, on the reverse strand, counting down.
ATATGTGGTTAGTATTTCACAGGATAAATTGCTGCTCCCCTAGACAAGAAACGTTATACAATTCAGCACATAAACGTCAGCCCTCTGGCTTCATAGTCTCCAACGTAGTTGCTATCCTCTTGTAATCTCACATCAAGGTTTCTCACAATTTTCTCTCTTTCAATTTCATATCAATTATTAGTGGAAGTGTTGAGTGATTTCCAATACATAGTAGCTCGAACTCTATTTAAAATTTTTCACTACACGCGATGTTGTTATCCACTAACCAACCGAAGATACTTATTCCATTTACGCATTTCAGTGATTTCACACAGCTTCTTGTATTTGGGTTTCATCAGCAAATAAAGGACTGAATCATTGCCTTCGTCTTTCTTTATAGTAATACCATATAGTGAGCTCACTCCAAAATTAGCAGCACCCAACACATTTGACATTCTAAACTGAAAATGAAGTCGGAAAGTGCCCTGGACCTTCCATATTAGCATCGCAGCCGCGAAATGCACAATGAAAAGTTACTAATGCAGATTATTAGCCATTACTGTAGCAATTATACGTCCGCAGTTGAGTGCAATAAACAAGATCACATTTTTTTTTTCCTTTGGCTTAAATCATAGACGACACTACACTAAACTGGCGGCCCACTCAAAAAGCCCAATGGGATTTGCGGCTGATTGATGAAAAACTTTGGTAAGATATTTCCCAATTAGAAAAAAAAAAACTCAAGCAAAAAGCAGAATGCTTACGGTTATGCAAGAAATGTGTATCAGCACGCGGTGGGTGCAGTTTAGGACACAAAAATGACCTAAAATTGATTTCAAATTAATTTCTCGTTTTACCGATGTCTCAAGCTGATGAATGCGTTTCTTATTAGCAGCACCTTAACAATTTGTTTTCTGAGTTCCGTTGCTTTGTAAAACAGAAAATATATTACTGCAGTTTCATCAATCAGCTGGGCGACTTTTTTGCTTTGTGTGTTCTAACAAAACACAGTGTGTAGTCCATGCAAAAGTTTTTAGCTTCTGCAAACCAGCTGAAGTTTGATCAGCACGGTTTATCAAACGAGATGTATGTATGCTGTATGAAGGTGCTCTATATACACTATGCGCATACAGCGCATACACGTAGATGGGCATGAAATTCTCGAGGAAGAACAAGTATACCGTCTTGGAAGGATTAAATATAACAATACCAGCTGTTTCCGTAGGTAAAAACACCCAAAAGTCATTGATCACAGTTACATATCTTTTTGCATCCAGGTCCCCATGGCTGCCCCTCACCCTCTGCTTTATTTCGTTTTTCCATCCAGTAAGATATCCCTCTTCCTATACCGTTTTATTTCGTTTTCCTAGCCCGCTTTTGGCCTCTCTCATTCAAGATTTTCGTTTGTTTTCCTGGCTCTTTGGAAGCCCGTCTACCTCTACATTCTCTTTTACTTTCCTTGGACGCCCTCCTCCTATGGAAGCCCAGGACCACCGCCCCGTCGCCCCTCCCCCTCTGCACGCCATTGTATGTTTGTCTCTTTGTTTATCAGAACATAACTCAAAAAGTTACGGACAGATCTTCAACAAAATTACAGGAACTGTTAGGAATGTGAAGCGACAAATAATCAAATTTTGGTGATGATCCAAAGGAAATACTGGTGCTAGGACCAATTTGCATTTTTCTTTAACATTACGTTATTTTCTGAAAGTATGAGCTCTCAGAGTGCTTTTCTGGTTAACAATAAAACAATCGGTTTCTTATTTAAAATGACCTCCACTACCATCAATAATTAATAGGTCCAATTCCCTTACGAAGAGTACAAGCTTCATCTAGTCTTATATATGCACTGCAATGCTCGCCTGATGGACGACTGACGTGACACTATACCGCTAAGAAGGCTCACATTGGGACGCCCATCCACGGTCCACAATTAATAATGACAGGAATTTAAATCTGGTGAGACTAAACTTCCACACATTTATGGGCACAATTGGAGGTAAATTTTTAAAGTTTTCGTGTGCTGCTTTCGATCCATAGGTGGGTGCAGACTCTTGGACGAGCACGACTTTATTAGGATCCTAACGCATCCTCAGCGATGACAGCGACACTTCATTCAAATGCCTCTGACATTTGACAGAGTTGATATCACAACTCGCCTTCATGAAATAAGGGGACATCGCTCACCCGTCCCTTGCAACAGTTCCGAACAACATGACAGAAGTAAGAATTATATACATTACATTATCTTAGTGGCTTCAGATAACCCAAGAGTTTTGACGATGAACTTTTTTTCGTCGACAAAAATTCTTGTAAATCTACTGCAATTCTTCATGGTTGGGAAGCATAGTTCTTGAACGAGCCCTTACGAGAATTCGGGGCCTTCTAATAGAAAACTTCACTAAAAGCTCATGACGAACAGTCCTCGAAGCAGTCATTTTAGTAATAGAGTTTAGCAAGCTCAGCTGATGAACCTTGACAGAAATACCCTGATGGATCGTTTCAATCATACCAAAAGCGAGAAGAATGCTTACGAGCGCCACGAGAGCAGTGAGACACTCGCTGCCCCGTGTACCTCTACTTCACCAATGAGCGTAATATACAGTCCAGTCAATGCCGCTTAATCCGTCCACATCGGGGCCGGTTCATTTGGTCACTATTACCGGCTGGTCATGAAAAGCGAAGTAACAAAATTAGGTAAGTCTGTGCTTGCAGGATACTAATAAGCGCACATTCTGGTTTTAAGTTCATTCTTTTTCCTGTTTGTGATTACGGAAGCAACTAAGCAGACAAAACTAATTTACGAACGTAAAATAAGCAGACATTTCCTATTTCGGAGTCGAAATGACATGGTGAAATCGATGTGAGGCGATGCTTACGCCATCTATTGGCAGTAAGGACGGCCACCCGAACAGTTTTAACTCACACTTATCAATAACTGTCAGTTATATCTGCACGTGTATAGGTATCTACTTTCTCATTACGTCACTTCAATAGAACTGTGAAGTTAAAACTGAAACTTGCATGTTTAACTGAAAGATGCAACTGAAGTGAGCGCGTGTGGGGTTCATATATAACTGTACTGTTCGTAACTTCTCATTTCTACAAGTGGTAGTGGCGAGTACATTTTATTGAGATGTCTCGTAAACAAAATCAAGTACCGTAATTGCTGAATTCATTGAAATATGTCGATCTGACCCTTGCCTGTGGCAAGCTGAAAGTGAAGACTATCATGATCGCTCAAAGAAAGAAGCTGCCTATAGTAAATTAGTAAAAAAGCTGGAAGACATTGAGCCTGTGTCAGTTAACTGCACAGTCATAACTGTCAGTTAAACTGCACGTGTGTGGCCTCATCAATGTAAAACTGAGGGAACGAAATGTGCCTGTTTGTGAATTTCAGTTTTCTCTGTCGTCAGTTTAACTGTACAGTTATATCTGTCAGTTAAAACTGATCGTACGTGGGAGTGTGGCAGCCCAAAGGGCAATATTCTGGAAAATTTGTAATTTACACTGACTGACCTACTACAACGTATAAAAGCATCTAGCTTAATAGGAAATAGTTACCCACAATTGAAAAATTACTTCATTTCGAAGGTGTTACACCTTAATATATGCAAATTAATGACAATGAATTGCCCCGTTTAAACTGTACGTTGTGCACAACAAACTGATTACTGTGTAAATAGTGCATAGCGTCTGATTCCGTTAGAACAGAATTGCTCGCTCTATGCGGCTGGTAGTAGTGACCGGTGGCCCTATTAAGCGGAATCGACTGTACTAAATTTAGTATATTCAATAACCATAATAATTTCCAAGCGTAGCGTTCAACAGAAATTAAAACTAGAACGCCTCGTGGCGTAAGACAATAACCCACAGTGTGGACAAATTCAACGCCGTCATATTTGATGGCCAGCTAACTCTAGATTTCTGGCATTTTTCACATCTCAGTCAACCCACCTGACTGCCTGAAAAAAATTAATTATGACTCAAGTCCTGCTGCCTCTTTTCGAGTGGACAGACAGCAAATTGCAACACCGGCATTTGTGATGGCCATCTCAGTCTTGTTTCTAGGCATTTTCACATCTTGGTCAACCCACTATATTCCCTGCAAAACAATTATTACCATTGCTCTACTCCTTCTCCCTCTTTTCGGGTGGACAAACAAACACATATATTCAACGAAAACAGTATCACCGCTCTGCGCTTCGCTCGCGAATCGATAATTACATGAATCCAATGTTGAAACTCTTTCGTTTTTAGTCCCAATTTATACCTTTAACTCAGTACTTTGCAGATCAGGTGAGCTTTCTCACCTTGGACGGACATAAACGCTATTAGTTGTATTTCGAGCAAGTGATGCGCACCATCAACGCCTTGAGCACGAAATTACAAATTCAGAGTGACTCCAAGTTAGGTCTCTGGTAGGAAGCAAATTTGTCACAGTTGCTCGTCTCAAGTCTTGTCTGTGAGGTGCAGCAAAGTTTGGTGCAGACACATGCGAGAGACAAATGAGAAGGATTTGTTATGGCCGACATGAACAAAATAGCCTCGCCATGAGAACTATAGCGAGGGCAGCTTTAAGCCTCCCAATACAACAATGGAAATAGGCATCCAACGCCCACAACGGAACTGTTTTCGTGATTTGACTTGCATATAGAATTGAAGATGAGGCACTGAAAACAAGAACCCACCCACCCACTGCGTACCAGCAGCACATGCAGAGCAGCATAAAGGCCTATTTTACGTGTGCTGGATTTGGCTCATGCAGTTCAGGAAAGTAAATTGCACAAACGCGATGTAGTTTTGAACTATACTGATGAACTATTGGATAATATTGTTTCAATAACCGTATCCGTCAGAGATAGAAGTGATAAAAATAGAAAAGAATACAATTCGTTTTTATGAGTTCAGAAATAAATCTGAGAAGTCTAGTAGAACCAGGAAGCAGAGAGTGAAACGGGAGACTCAGTTGGACTAAAATAAAACTTAGCCGTGACCGCATGCAGCCGAATGGCGTCACATCGACGAGTAGAAGTACTTGAGCGTGGACCTCAGGCCTTCGCATAGGATGGGCTCTTAATCGTCAGCAACAAATATAAGCGGCGTTATATTCTGAACGCGAGAGAAACCACAGTGACAGTTACTGCTCGAACTTTCTCTACTTGACAATATTTTACCGAGTTTTGTGTGTGGATGCAGCTCAAGTAGCTGGCTAGTCAGGAGCGGGAGACTGAATGAATTAAGACAAAAAAATACAGTGGTAGGTTAAAATATGTTCTGTGAAGAGCACTGTGAACTAAATATGAAGTGTAAATAAGGCCAAGTTAAATCAGGTCGCCATACCGGCCCAAATTTTCGCCGCTAGTGTGAAAGTTTCTACAGGCCTCCACTGCCATTTTTCATAGATGATTGTTTATTGCTCTATTAGTATTATATCCTCTTCTTTTATTTATGCGCTTAAGAGATAAAATTCACAATTTACGACCATTTTTCTGGCAAATTAATTGAAATACTCATAGGCTACTTAGCCATAGATTCATGGATGATAAATTAACGGTGCCATTACCTAATCAATTGCTCAAATCTAAGTACAAAGACTATGCTTTAGCAAAATATTAAAATTAGTATTTTTTATCATAACCTGTGCACATAGCAATAATCTTTCTAAGATGCAGTAATT
>LQNS02278146.1:1290836-1301256 GCA_001587735.2 Parhyale hawaiensis | reverse complement strand
TTCAACGAATTCTTCACCATCTTCGATCCTCCCACCTGATGAGCTGAGGTTACAGCGAAACGCGTCGTGGGTAATAAAATTTCAACTATATTATTTGCTTCTGATCTAATTCTTCATTTATATATATATATATATATATAGACACACGACGGTCATTCTTAGTATTAGATTAGATTAGATGCACATAAGACATTGGAACACCAGCAAAAGTGCTGAACGTATGTATTGCAAGTATGTGTATAACTGGTAATGTGAAAACATTCACTGCAATCCAAAGAGAGAAAAAAGGAAAAAACAGGCAGAATATTAGGCAAAGGAGGAACTAATCCATGAGAAGAATAAACATGGAAAGAAGAGGAAAGCACTAAAGTATATCACCAGGCATAAGAAAATCAAAATGGGCAAGAAGAAAAGAGAGCTCGGAAAACTAACAAACGCCAGATATTCTATTGGGTCCTCTGCGCAAACAATATATAACTTATCGCTTTAATATCCCAAAGTATAACAAAATAAATCCATTAAATCTTCGTAAGTTTGTATTGCTATACAACAAAGCTATGTTTTACGAAACTGACCAATACATCAAATTTGGGTAATACCGTTAGATAACAATACACAGTTGGACATCAAGTCACACTCATCACATAAATTCCAGTCTACAAACAGGAACGTATAAAGAGCGTGAAGAGTTGGGCCTGCGCATCTTCCCTTGAGGTTTATTGAGGTTCACCTTGTTCCACAGAACTCAAAAACTCCCATATAACTTGAGCAGAGGCCGAGTGTACGCATCTAAAGACACAACTTTGTCCTCAAACTTCTCCTAAACCTACAACTTCTTTCTTGGACCAATGTTTGTGAAACTCGCGGCTTTTGTGCAGCCCGTTTCTTCGGTCCGCTGCATCGATCCTGGCAATGAAGGTCTAATAAAAGAACTCGCACGTGTTCTACTTCACACCAATACACGCCTTTCAAATCTGAACAGGGAACATGAACCCAATCACAAGGCAGTTATAGAAGTTACACTTTGTGCAAATGCCCAATACTGAAGATAGTTGTTTTAACTAGTAAAAAAAAGTAACAGAAATGTAATGAAAGTAACAGAACGAAAGTATCGATAAAATTATCTTGTTTTGTATTAACAAATATGAGAGCTAATATTTCAAACAATACAAACGAAAATAGATATCGCATGCATCCAGTAGTAATTATAGAAAAAGACATTATCTTCAACTCTTTAAAGAAGCGATATGGAAGCTAACAATGAACCAACGTAATGGGAACTAAATGAGAAGTACTGCAGGTACTTATGAAAGGAATAAGCATAGCAAATATACTTATGAAAGAAATATATACCGCACAATACAGGCAATACCTTTACTGCACAATGAGAATACGAGCGCATAATAAACGTGCGTTTACAAAGAAATGCCAGGTAGCGTGTGAACGGTAGCAAAAAAAAAACCTCACACTAATGTCGAAAGTGATAAATGTTGCCGGCAACGTTCTTCACTGTGATGAGCTGGTAATTCTATCAACGTCATATATCCTAACAATCATCTAAATTTTGCCAGCAAAAAGACTCAAGTTCTCGCAGGAACTCGCAACCCATGATATCGCACAACCTCACACGACAATAGTATATTAGACAATGCGGGCACACACGATAATGTTGCCTCGACATCATCGCTTATACTTAGCAACAGCGGGCTGTAGCACAGCATCATCATCAATGTACCTGTGAAAAATAAAAGTTATTCCCAGATGAGCAACTGAATACGGCAGCATAAAATAATACATATCAAGTATTGAAAGAACATTAGCATCCGAGCATGAATCGCGACAACCGTTCAGATGCCAACCATCCAAAGCAAATAATGCTCGAAGGGGGCAGGCAGGCGGCACAGGTCGGGCGGATGCCATAGATAAGCAGAGGAACGCTGAAGTAGTGCGGACTCAGGGACGCAAATCTTGTTGAAAGCACTCCTACCGCTAATGATGATTGATCCATACTCGAAAATAAAAGAAGAAATGAGCGTATGCAGATGACGGTGCCATTGCATCAGAAGGAGTTAATTAGAGCCCTGGACATCAATTAGCGCGCGGAGAGAGGGCGGTGGTGAGCAACTAACGAAATATGGCGAAGCAGTTACAAGATTAGCGACATTAGCATGGTGGGATCTGCTTAGCACGGAGCGGAGGTGGGCAGCGTGCGACTACGGTGGCAAGGTATCGGCCGCTGCTGCTGCTCTCCCTCCCGCTTTAAGCGCGATATGGTCAACGCGAGCTGCTACATGGAGGCAATATCCAAATGAGCTGCCGTCACTCACTCACTGCGCCGTAATTCTCATAGTTCATGCCAACGGCCGACAAGTTAACTTAGCGGAGGAAATTGAAATTGTTGCAGAATTGCGTTGCCTGTAGATAACTGACTGAGTGATATGGTTAAATTAAGTTTGGTAATTTTTTTTTTTTGTATTAGGAGCGAGAAATGAGTGCAGGGATAACTCCAGTGGTCATTACTTCCTTTCCTACATTAAACGTCGCACCCACAACAAGCCTGAGTGCTGTAAGAAATTAGTGGAGCGATTGCTGCCGGAGAAAAAAAAATGCTAGTGAAATCAGCAGGGCAACGTTCATAGCAATCCAACAATTTTACAGTTGTTTTCTTTGCTGCGTCCTATTGAATAGAACATGGCAAATGAAACACGAATTATGTACAAGACATAGCAGATAGGTACTCTTGTGTATGATGTTATTACTCTCAATGGAACATGGATCTGCCTCTCAATAAATGCCTACCGTTAGCTAGATGGTGAGGCTGCATTGAATTGTGAAAGGCTACAAATAGTTCAAAATAGGCCCACAGGCAGTGGGAGGGGATAAACTCTTATACATTAAAGACAACCTCATTCCACTCAGTAGATGTCTCGGCAATTAGACTCTTGTCAGAGACTGCCGTATTGAACAATCCTCTGCTATTATGAAGAAGAGCACCCTGACTGCTGACGAACAGCACATCCCAAATGCATAAAAAAAGCGCGATCCAGCTGAGGAGAACAGGTGCAATCACTTATTCGCATGTAGGGAGCTGAACAGACAAGTCACAATTACTAAACGAGAAAAAAAAATTCCGTATCCCCTATGGCAAAACGCACCCCAAAGGCATTCTATAAGTATGTAAATGACAGATGACTCAATAATAATGGAACCCTAGGTCCATTTAAAAGATCCGATAGCGAAATCACCAATGATCGAAGAAACAATGGCATTATCTTGAACGAATATTTAACACTGGTATTTATCGTTGAAAATGTTACAAATATTCCGCAACCAACACCGATAGCAATAGCTCCCTTAGACACACGTGTTTTGACGGAGAATAAGGTCCTTAAAACGACCACATATCGCTCCGAACTATGGCACGATAGCGGAAGGTTCAACGATCCACTCCCCCTACCCTAAGGTAAGTGCCCCTACGGTAGCTTGCGCACAAGTAAATTTGCAGACTCAGCGCACCGGGCGCCACAAAGATCGCTCACCAGGCTCGGGGCACGTTTCCGACACCTCTAGATCGTACAACTGTGTAGCACGCACAGCTTACTGCACATTATATCAATAGAGGAGTACAGCATTTGGGAAGATGGATATAATCATTGAACGGTTGATATAATCAAACGGAATGTGCGCTGTTTCATGCATGCGTGCTCTTCATGCGTCCACTGTAGCTATGAAATACTTTTCAGACATACTGCCTTCAAGAAATAAGTATCACTTTACTAAACGCAACCTTCATAAATATATGTATGTATCCACTTCATGTAAAATTTGACCATGTTTAAATATTTCCTTATTAAGATTTTGAATTTTCCTAAAATTTGCTCTACACTCCTGATACAGAAAAATTAAAAGTTCGCCTACGCTTCTGAACGAAGAATGTAAGGTAAATTTTAAGAATATTGAAAAACTTAGTACAGAACCCACGTAGCATTGAACTTTGGCTTTAGAGGTTGGACCAACGTTGTAACTAAACACTGGCCCCCTGCTCATTTTTTATATGTTGAGCCAATATTATCTTTCAGTCTAGGGCCAACATTGTCGATGATGTTCAACCTACGAATCAGTTGATTATCCTACTAGCCTGATAATGGAATATTCTGATGCTAATGTATTGCTTCAGCCCCGAACTTTATTACCTCCACCAAGAGGGTTATGTTTTTGTCGTGTTTATCGATTTGTCTGCCACCAAGATAACTCAAAAAGGTATGAAAGGATGTTAACAGTAATAGATGATTAACTTTTGGTGAAGATCCGGTCAACTGTTTGTTTGTTTGTCTGCCTTTTTTTAGTACGGTAACATAACTAAAAAGTAATGGACGGATTTCTACTAAATTTACATGAGTTTTTAAGTATATTTTTACAAAGAAAAAAAAATGACCAAAATTTTTTGATGATCTTTTTGTTTATATGTTGCTGTGTTAGCAGCATTACTGAAAAAGTTAAGAACGGATTTTCAAGAAAATTACAGAAGCTATTAATACTATCAAAAGGCACAAATGATTAGACTTTGGTGTTGATACCAAGAAATCATGGTTTCAGAACAAATTTGAACTTTTCGTTGCCGTTGCTTTACTTGGCGGATGTGTGCGCTTTAATAGTGCTTTAGTTTTTAACATATATAAATGAGACAGTCAACTTTGACTTAAACACAAATATACAACGTTAACGATAGTGAACAGGTTTCTTCTTAAAAGTTTCTGGGCTTCATTCAAGGATAAAAATTGTATGAATGAGATAAGATTTATTATATATAGTATGTGCATTCTTCTTTGATATCAGTGTTTATTAATAGTTAGTTCAACGTGTCATCATTGCTAAATAGGATATCGATGAATATTGAATCATCACGGGAAATTATTATTGGCACAACATTGCTTATCCTATATTATTGACCTTGGTATATTTTCCCTTCCAAAAAGTCATCTAAATTCCTGATGCTTGCAGCAAAATAATAATGCATAAATAAAAGTGACAGTATGATCTGTTCACTCTTCTGTAAAACGTTCCCCAAGAGGGACCGTCCCAATGTTGGCTCAACATTACTGGGCAACGTATAAGCACCTATATTTTGGCTCATACTGGTAAAACATTGTCGCGTATCCGGTGACTATAGGCTCCAACATTCACCCAACCCTCCAACATTGCGCTAACCTCTATCCAAAGTTATTTTACTCCATGAGAAATAGTTCATATAAACATTGACAAATTTTCAACGAAACCTGCTTACGAGCAGGCCTGCTGCCAATATTCACGTAGGTATATATAAATATTTAAAATTTGTTGAAATGGCAAAAACATATTGTAGAATACGATGAGAAGCAGTTGACAGCTCTCGCCTGATGAGCTGCGAAACGCGTGTCGTAGGCAATAAAATTTCGTCAACTGCTTACCATTGTCTTCTGCAACATATATATACAGTAGATATATTTAGGTACTTGCGCCAGCTACGCCATGACTGAGGAACAGTGGAGCAACACGGCTTGTCTTCCTTAAATAAAGATGAGTCTTCAAAGCAAGTGGGACAGACTACGATACGTACAGCTCGTGTCCATATAGACTTCAAAAAAATTAGTCTGTGGGGCTGTTTCACCAGACAGCGTAGCATTTTCAAATAAAGCGCACGGCGGTAAAAACTTTGGTCTATACTTTGTTGCAGCACAACTAATCACAGAATATAATGACAACCACTAATCAATTACAAACAATGAAAAAGCAGTTGCAAAATTAGACCACGTAAAAATTTGCTCAACTCGAGTTTCCTGTTCTGCGTCCCAGTTCTCTGTTTTCACCAGCAGTCCGCCGCCCAACTCCCCAGCGCCCACCAAGACGCCGTGTGAGTGATGAAAAAACTGTCCCTTCATATCGGCAGCCGGGCAAGCTGCGTCCATGATGCATCGAGCATACCAACCAAGCGGTCGCCTCCGGCTCGCGCTCCCGACCCTTTCACTGATAAATTGTTTCAGTCTTGTTTCCAGGCGAAATTTTTCCAGCNCCCTTCATATCGGCAGCCGGGCAAGCTGCGTCCATGATGCATCGAGCATACCAACCAAGCGGTCGCCTCCGGCTCGCGCTCCCGACCCTTTCACTGATAAATTGTTTCAGTCTTGTTTCCAGGCGAAATTTTTCCAGCAATGTCCGACGTGACAACGACAGTTCCAAAAGAGCAGGAACACGATATTTCTAAGGGGCATCAAACAAGACAGTAACACCGAGATGCAGTATTTTGTACACGTGCGTGCATTCAGTGAACGATATTTCTAAGGGGCATCAAACAAGACAGTAACACCGAGATGCAGTATTTTGTACACGTGCGTGCATTCAGTGAAAGAGTTATCACTTTGAAGGATCTGAGAAGTTGATGTGTCTTATTAACCCTTATAAATGTTGCTGTGTGTCTCATTGTTCCGAGATGTGGATGTTCTCAAGTCTAACCAGTGAGATCCATCGACTAATGGAAGTTGTACGCTCACGTCCATTTTTTTTGGAAAAAAAAGGTGTCTTTATTACCTCGTAAAACTTAAGCTCTACCAATCGCCAAGCACTGGCTCACGCGAAGAGCAAAGCTACAATAGCTACGCAAACACACAAAGAAGACGCAAAAGCTGATGCAACGAGCTCCACTCTACAGTATATTGATCTATTTATTATGAATATAATTCTTTTTTTTCGTAATTGTTCCTTTCTTTTACACTGAATAAAAACTAGTGGTAGAAGCCTATTAACTATCAAGTTCAGCTCTCGAAATTCTATTCACTTCATTCTGATGGTGATGGGTATCGTTTTGTTAATCTACAGTGTACGTAAGGCATACTTTTTCCTAGAGCAACTCGCTAAAATTAAATCCTCCATCTACGTTGTACTTTTATACGAAGACAATTGGGCCCTTTTCAATTCTATGCTTTAGCTTCTATTACTGCGGAATTTTTTACTCATTTTTTTCTTTCACTGTACATTATTCACTTTTTCGGACTCACATGTCCGTCCTTTATTGTAAATGTTGTTCATATCTATCTTCAGCTGAGTTTCTTCATAGCCGATGTTGGTGAAAACGCTAAACAGAGTTCAAAATTATGTTAATTTCGTCCAATTTTTTAGCTGAAGAGATGTAGCATGAGTAAGCATCATGGATACAGGTCGAGCTCGATATCTGAAGCGAAATTGACAGTGAGCTGGTGGAGAGCACATCTTCATTAATAAATCATAGATTTATGGGCAAACTCACGAGTGCAATGGCAAAATTCGTTACCACAAGCAAGAACAGTGAACAGTACCATGGCCGATTCTTCACCGTTATCACAAGAGTTCCATCACAAATGTGTCACTGAGGTTGGTTCAACTTAACTGCATCACCAAGAATTTTCTACATGTTCTCACGGGGAATGAAAAATAAAAAAAAATAAGTATAAACACGGGCGCTACATTGATGATGTAATGTGTGTGTTTTTATTATTGAACAAATACACTAAACTGAATAGAAACTAGTAGGAACGAGTGAAAATTCCACACTATAAAAGCCATGTTCTTCAGTGATATCTCAGACCCGTATCATCCTAATTTCCCCTATCTGATACTAAAGGAACCTGTGGAAATGAAACAGAACAAAAGAATTGTTTAATTGTTCAGCAATTCTGTTGTCCTCGGACCAGTACCATGCATACGAAGGGTAAAAATGGCCCAAGTCAGGCAATGAATCTTCTGCCTAAGACCTGCGAACAGTAACTGCTCAAAGTTTGAACTTGACTCCTTCTCTTATGGATCCCTCCCAGCTCGTATCCAGGATACCTTGAGGAAGCCCTAACTTTCCCCTATCTAATACTGATGAAAGCGTCACAGTGGTATTAAGTAACCAACGGTGGGACAAGCAGAATTATAATACAGTATAGAGAAAATAAAACTGTTCATGAGAGAGTTGAATAAACAGTAGCTCCAGGATGCCGACCATGCTCATTTGCTCCGTGCAGATACCGAACTTTTACTGACCCAACTGTCTTCTCAGTAAATCAGAAGGCGTTAGAAGATCACAGAGAAAAGCCCCAGCGGTTGAGCTCTGAGGCTGTCAAGGCACACCTCTAATAATGAGAACTCACATCACGCCTCGACAGCAAATGTTTGTCCGTACACATGATTGCTTTGCCGCCATTGCTGAGCTGGCACATCATCTTCTAACTTTAAGCAGTGCGCGCCCGCGACACCAGGTAACATTCTTAGTGAGTCGTCTGTAGACTGGCCTCACCACAGCCATCATTGTAGTGATGAAAAACGAAACAGCAATGTGACATCAAATCATAAATATGACACTATCAGTTCAATAGAACTAAATATATTTCAAATAGGAAAATCAAAAAGCGGTAAAATACTCTATTTATTGATACTCTTTACTTGAGTAGCGTAGAACGCTGTCGATGAGCACTTCGGCCTATTTTTATTTTATTTTTTCATCCTTTGGCACTCTGTCATCCTTAGGTAGGCTCAACTTATGAATTAACCAACTATTCAATGTTACTAGCATTTATTTTTTATCGTTTAAAGATTAAATTTATTCATATTGGTAATAAATTGTTCACTTGCGGCTATATGTCTGAACTCTCAACTTTCGTCTAACTTTTAATGCCTTGTGGCTTCTTAGAAATTTGAATTTCATAAGTAAAGCGAGTTGTGCAGTTTTAAGTATGGCGTGTATCATACTGTGTATAATAAAATTATCAGATACCGTAATTAACAATATATGTAGACGGTTACATGAACAACAACAGCAAAAAAAAAAAATAAAAAAAGCAGGTACAGCAGCACCCAGAAAAAGCACAAGGCTGGTATAAGCCCTCGGAGAAGTTGGGCCAGAATTAAGGGCAGCATAAAGCCTTCATATCGTACAGGTGTAAAGCTCGGGGGCTTTCTTGCCAAGTAGGCAGGGTGTTGGAGAGGCACGGCGGGCGGGGAGGAATGGTGATAACTCGACACTACTTCTGAGGAATGCAGGAACGGGACTTGAATTAGACTAAATTAAAAATAATAAAAATTTGAGAAACGACACAACTTCGGAAAAATATTGAGGCGCTCGTTCAAAGTATAATATTAGGACAATAGGTATTAGGTAGTACCTAGAAATGCAAAAACCTGAATTTTATAAACAATCAGCAGAATGGAAAGATATGAAAATTTTATATTACAGAGATGATGAAGTACCTTGGGAAATAAGAATGCAGACTGTAAATATGATCTGCACTACAGCAAATACGCCTTTAAGTATAGAGAAATGTTCAACGAAACAAGATGACAAGAACCACATTAGGGAAAGATATAGATAGATAAATCAGAATAACAGATCAAATTCATACCTAACCCTTCAATGTTTAATAAAAAAAATACAGCATTCTTGCCTGTCGACATTTCCCTTATTAAGTCAGATAGCTGGTTCTTTTCCATTTCAGATTATTGTATTAACCTAGGGACGGGAACGCAAAAAAGAGCAAAGCTTCAAAGTGATCTTAAAATTGCGTTACTGGCAACCCACACGATAATAAATAAATAAATAACTTTTATTAAGAACACAATGGGTTCATAAAATACGCTTACAAGTACAAACCAAGTAGCCAAAGTTCAACCTAGTCATTAGGCCCAGTCACACATATTGGTGGCCACGTACAATGACAATAAATGGATACACTCAGCCTACACCTGCAGACACGAATGGCATTGAGCAGCTCGTTCTCACACAAGAGCACAGGCAATCGACAAGAGAGAGTCGGTGCATATTGGTGGATAACTCCGTTAATTAAGTAGTTACCGTACTTATTTATTGCAAATTTGGTACTAAAAGTGTTTATAGTTGCTACCAACATTACATGCATTGCTATAGTGAATACATTGCTTACGTTTCCATGTTGACTTCCATTTTTCTTCGAAGTCCCATCGCTAACGAGAAAATACATTATTGATGCATTTGAATCGGTTTGTGCCTCTTTTGGGAATGTTTGATGTTGATTGAGTGGACTCTCAAGTCCGGTTTAGTTTACGGCCCCAACAACAAAGTAATTCATCAGGCTGGCTCTCTGTTAAATCTTCATGACCACAACTTTCAAGAGTTCTACTCTGATGGTTAGAGCACAGTAATGATGTTAAGGGGGTCGTCCCGAAATTTTGGAATTTTCTTTATTAGTGGTCCGATCTTCCTGAAATTTTCACATAATATGTAAAATTGAAAACAAAACACTTTTTATTAATGTAACTTTTTCCGTTTAGGCCTTAGTTTTTATATATATGTATATATAATATATATATGTATATATTTTAAAAGAATAGAACTGCCTCAGTTTTTATGCTAGAATAAAAACAAAGACAGTTTTGGAATCCTTGAAAGATTCCC
>LQNS02278146.1:1268449-1290672 GCA_001587735.2 Parhyale hawaiensis | reverse complement strand
TATGTATATATAATATATATATGTATATATTTTAAAAGAATAGAACTGCCTCAGTTTTTATGCTAGAATAAAAACAAAGACAGTTTTGGAATCCTTGAAAGATTCCCTACAACAACTACGTTTTTAAATTTTTTTTTCTTTTTCGTTTTCTATTAAAATCGTAAGCGTAAATATATATACACATATACATTTAAATCTACAAAATTTATATTTATTATAGTGTTTTACTATAGATGAACTCTACGTATGTTTTATAATTTAGGAAATTATTTAAGCTTGAATGGGTTAAATATTATTCCATGTAGAGGGTGTGACAAAACGAGAGGTAGCTGCGACTCTAACGATATACAGAAATGGCCAAAATCAAGACAGTGTAGAAAAACAGTTCAAATTCCTTCATTTTCAAGATATCGATGCTTAAATCCTCAACAGTGGAGCCCATTTTTCACATGCTCTGTAACATTTGTTTCGTAGTGAAATATAACTTTCTTTGGAGCCACAAGTAGATATTAATTTATGAAACACTGAAACACTGACAAAAAACTGTAATGAATCTCGTAATATAAATAGTTACCAAACTTGCAGTAACTTTTGCGAATGACATTTTGAGCGCATACTGGATTACCCTCAAATTACTTGAATAATGAAGTTCTTCTACACATAATCATATGAATTACCTTTTAAATATGCAGAAATGCACGCTAATATCAATAAAAATCAAAAACTCAAGCTTTTGGTATCAGGGTATTAATTTTCACTATTTCTGTCTACTGTTAAAGCTCATACCTCTTACTTTGTAACAACACAATGTGGGTTTGTAGATGGCCAATAGCCTCCATTTTATTTCATTTTTCTAAAAAATTATTCAAGCATTTTGTATCTAATAAAATGTTTGTACCTAATAAAATGTTTGTACCTCTATGCATTTTCTGTACTTAATCTGTTTGTCAGATCAGGCCAGAAAAGTGTGGTAAATGGCATTTTATGTAGCAGGAACTCTAGGCAGTGGCAGCCCGTGTCTGTTCGTAAGGGTGGGGTCAACCAAGGCCATCTAGAACACTCTGTATCTAGGTGGCGTTGGGTCAGCTCGCATATAGTGTTAATGCAAAGCTTAAATAAAATAATGGGCAGCAACTTAAAAGGGGTAGTGATATGTATGCTGTCCAAGTATTCAGAGACAAACCGAGCTGACACCGCCAGGTCTCCTCTTCACCCTACAAAGGGAGACCTGAGGTGTATTGCGCCTCACACTGCAGAAATTTGAATTTTTATTGCTTTCAAATTTCAGTTGAGTTGCTGGAAATTTGTGACTTTTCATAAAATGGCATTTTTCATGTTTTGTGTAAAAAATTGAGTGAAAATACCATGCATAAGTGAAAATAACAGATTTTATGATAAATGGTCCCTATAAAGGGGGACCTGCGCTATAGTACACCGCACCCTGCGTTCGTACGGCCGGCAGCCCCGTACGTTTCAACTTCTGTTTATTCTGTGTATCTGCATGTAACTTCATCCCAGGGTTATAATTACTGATGGACAACGAAGCTCTATATACATTATTTATAATAAATGTGACCACCTTAGCTAAATGAGGCTACATCAGTGCAGTCGCAGTCCATTGTACTGTCCCATTGTATGAATGTTGTTGTGTACACTCGTAGTACATTGATTGTTCTACATACGTAGACAGTACAGTCCCTGTAATACAGCAGGCGCCCCACAGTTCCCGAACACATGCACACTGCCGGCATTGGTGAGCAAACTGCAAACGTTACGGTACAAAATGTATATGGCTGTATGCTTCCTACCGTTCTCTTAGAAAGGTTCATTTTATGGTATCTTAATATAATTTATCATTGAATTGATGATTCTAATTATACCTCAACTCATGTCTGAATGTCTGAAGAGTATGCCTGTTGATTTTTTATTCGAAATACCTATAAATAATGAATTTATTAGGAAATCATTAGGCTGCGGTACATTGCACCTCACCTCTCCCGTTAAAACTCCTCGCTAGGGGTCTTCCTTTGTAGGGTTAATTAAGAAACTTATCCCTGATCCATAGTGGATAATGAGAAACTAATCTTTGGGCAACTTCAATGTTATTGTCGCTGAGGGCCCTCTGTCACAGACGAGCCTGAGAGCGCACCACACGCAGTCCAGCCGCTCATTGAGCTCCTTGGGGCCAGGGTGAGCTGGCCCATATATGCAGAAATTCCTGCGCATTGAAACATAAGGATATTGTGTGGTTCCTGGATCACTGCTTATGCGTGAAAAATGAATAGGCAAAATGACACCAAAAGATGCTGGGCACTCGGCAGTCGTTTGGTAGTGATTCTGAAGAAAAGGTTCTTTCTTTTTTCTAATATTTTCATTTTTGTATTCTTTCATTCAATTTGTTGGCGGGGCCAGTCTCCGCTGGCCCCACTACACACTGGCCCCACTACACAAACAGCCAAGTAACAACTACGGACGAGTCATTAACTGTATATTGCTCTAGGTAGCCTACTAACCTTTTCTGCGAAAATTTTTACACTGAACTGGTTATCATTGAGAACTTGTAGGAATAAGGGCATTTAAACAGCTGTATTGGTGCAACACAAAGTACCAAATTCACCATGGGAAACTTTTTATCCAAAATCCATAACCCCCAATAATATTTTATTTTACTATTTTTAAACTTGGGTTTGTTATTTTTTTCAACGCTGGTGAGCAACAGCAATAAAAACTGCGCGTGCGATAGTCTTTCCAACTTTATAGTAAATGACAATATTTCTTTTAAATTATACTCGCCACCGCATCTCAGTAAGCTTGAACTGCAACTTCACGAGAGAAACATAGGTATAAAGTAAACCTAACCCAACACAACAAAAATTAGTACAAACATCACTTAGTAGGAGTGCATGTGTGTATGTATGAATATAAATATATATATATATACGGTATACATAGTAAAGAAACAACAATGTCAGAATACTGAAGTCACAACGTAAAGTACACACAAGAGCAAGTAGGCCCGAACGTATGGACACTGAACGGAAACTACGTACGAAGACAAATAAAATCTCACCCTACAGAAATATCAGCTACACTATAAATTAAGTACGAACGTTATAAAAGAATAAGACAGGCAGAGAACAGGAGCAAATATTTGGGACCAGCAGCAGCCCTACACGAAACAAAGTGAACACAAAACGCGTGCCAATTATCTCGCGCCATCGCTCTCAGCCCAATGACAGGCGCCAGCTAACCAAAAACTTCCTGAATATTTTGCAGACATATTTGCATTTGAAAACCCAGCAAATTTTAGTATTGCCGAACTTCTACGTCACTGAAAGCAAATCAAATCTCGCGAAATTCTAAACTTCCAAGTCAATATTGAAACGAGAGTATTTTTAAGAGAATTTTATTTGGCACGTTACTCTCCTGCTGCAAAGGTGGCAGAGGCAAGGGGAGCTCGCCTGAGCTGTGGAACTGCTGACGTCCGGGGCCAACTACGATCGTGTCAGTCCATTTGCGATCAACTGACTGACTGACTCAAACTTCGTGTTGTTGATAAAAGGTTTAGTTCACAATTGCAATTGATTGTGCTGAATTAGGGAAAGCAGCTGTAATCATTATAATTATTTTATTCCTGCTATAAGCCTCCCAAAACCCACCGCACACACCGTGATCGAAATAAGAATAGAGGAAAGAAAAAGGCACTAACAGTTTGCCCAAATAAACGTGCGACGCAGGCACGAGGGTGTCTCCACATACGATCAACGTGCATGGGAACAGCAAGTAGGGAAAGAAGAGGCAGAACAGAATGAAACATCATAAGCAACCAATCCTTGATGTCAATGGGATTTGGCATTAAGCATTAAATAGTATCAAAGTTGTAACATTACGGCAGAGTTTCAATTCAGCCATCCTAACGCAGCGACCATCCCGCATAACCATTTATTTACCTACATAATAGGTTTGTTTGCAGTGTACAATTACTGCATGCAGTATTGCCATAGGAGACTGATCTCGGAGTGCGACTACAGCACTACCCCAATGCGTGCACAGTTCGTCAGAGGTTGCTGAAGACTTGGAGGTAGAATTTTGCTAAGTTAACAAAATAAACAATCTTAATAAATTCTGTGCCTAGAAAACAAGCAGGTAAAACTGCAACCCGGATTAGAAACTTAAAATACTTTAAATCTATGTGTCAGCTAGCCCAAGGGAAGCAGAGGTAAGCAGTGAGGCAAAAGTAAATATATATTTTAAATTATTACTATTAGAAATTACGTACTTTGCGGTCGGTAGTATTATAGATCCACGCAGCCATGTGTAGTTGCTATACTGCTAGTTCCACTAGTCCGGTTGACCGTCCCCCAACTAAGAAACCCACCTACACTGTTCGTAGAGATAAAGTCGATTTGATTCAGTTGTCTGTACCTCTTACTACAACCCACAAGCACGGGTTCGTGTTACAGATAAAGGCTAACTGACTCCGGAGGAGCGCACGGCTCTAGTCGACCACTGTTCGACTCAAAAAGGTATGGATGGATTTTGATGAAATTAACATGACTTGCTAGGTATATAACAAAGAGTATATGACCAAATTTTGGTAATGGTCCGTTTCTTCGTTCGTTCGTTTGTCACTGTTTTTAATTTTATGCTTGTTAGCACAATAACTCAAAAAATAACGAATGGATCTTTATGAAATTTATAGGAGTTGTTAGTAATGGTAAAAGACATAAATGATCAATTTTGGTGCAGATCGGTTGGTTTTTGCATAACGTTTGTCAACAGTCTAACTCAAAAAGTTATGAACGGATCATAAAAAAAAATTAAACAAGCTGTTATTAATATAAAAAGGCACAAATGATTAGATTTTGGAGTTTATGCAAAAAAATTATGGTTTCAGAGCCAATTTGAATACTTGCTACCGTTGCCTCACTTGGCGGAGGTATGCGCTCTCAGAGTGCTCTAGTTTCTATTGTTTTGATGTGTTTTTCTCTGTTGTTTCGGTAATGCATGGGCAACAATAAAAACTACAATCGTCACTAGATTTTCACCTAGGAAATTAGGTAAATGGAAACATACCGCGTATTATCACACTGACACAGGCAAGTTCGTTGTGTGTCGTCGATGGTAGAACACTTAAGAGGTGTGGGACTCCGTTAGAATGTTTCACAGCGAAAACAAAGACGGCTCCGTATTATTCGGCATCCCAACGCTCACTCATACCGTAACAACCAAATGCTGACTAAACACGGCAGGCACCGCAAAAGCTTGCTTGCTTGCCTGGGACGGTTTTAGGCTTCCGACCTCAGTGACATTGATGTAAGCATCTATCTAGCCTGCCGCTACAGCACACAAATTCCCACAAAGGCCCAACGGCGTGTACGGCTGAAAGTCATCCGAACTATGAAGTCATAGCCAGAAGGCTCATATGTCAGCTGCTCCCCCTTCCATCACCGTAAGGCCAGCACTCCTCACCAGTAGACTATCAATGTCAGAAATGCTGATGCTGCATTGCCAAGCACCAAGAACGTCCGACTTCGTGACAAGGAGCGAAGTAGCGCCCCTAACCACAGCGCCAGCCATTAAGGGTAGAAATTAACAGACTTTGCTACCGGCAGTATAACTGATGCATGCGGTCGTGCGCAGGTGAACTACACTAATAGCCGCAGGAGCTAGGTTCGCCACACGTGATCCCGATACGTAATTGCGAGTAAGGCGGCATGGCGTTTTGTACGTCATTGCACTACGTGACACATAACACTTTAAAACTAGGAAAGTATCTCTTGAACGTTAATATATGGTGAAAAGTAAGAGAGAAAATTTGATCTCATTATGTTTAAAATATAACATATCTGACAACAGAGCTTATAATAGCATTACAAAAAGCTTAGGACTTTAGCTAAGTATAACAGAAGAAGTGATATCAAGACAGAGCGATATTCTTAAATTAATATTCATTAATTATCATGTAATAAATGCGCTGCACACAATAGAGAAATATCACTCAGATTTTACAAAAACGAAAAGCAAAGCTGCAGCACATGGAATGTTTAGAAGCTATAAATACGAGTAGCTGACCAATATGTGTCGCTTTCCCCACTTGATACTGCAGGAAACGATTGCCTCAATAAGGTATAAAATATATTGAACTAGACACAGGGGGAGAAGGCTTGTCAATGAAAAAATCTAGATATAGTAGAGGAAAGTATTTCCGAAGTGCATAATGAATTTCTGCATGCATGTATATATATATATACCGCAAGCTATAGGCGAATTATTCAAACCGAAGAGAAAGATAGTGTAAAAATCATAGGATTAAGCCACTTGGAGCACCTGTCACTCCTACATGCAGGCAACTAGCTTCAGTAACTTACAAAAACATCAACGAAGGTGAGCAGATCCATCGAAAATTAAGCTATGCCATCCAGTCAACGATATGCCTTACATAGGTACATACATACTCGTAAAACGGTAAGAGAAACGACGCATTACAAATATATACAGAAAAAAAAACGAAAACAGTCTAGTTCCGCTTTGATTAATTTAAATGCGAAAGGGTACGCACGTAAGTCAGAAGCGCCAAGCCAAGCGAATAATCTCCAACTATATGTAACCAGCAAACGCCTCTCATCATTTCCAACAATTAGTACACGCATCCATCGCACACACCAAGCCAAAAGAATGAACGACAATAAAACGCTCACAGCAAAAGCACCATTTTTCGCAGCGCGTAATATGGCGCACAATAATCACTCATATCAAGCCAAGTGTATGATCCGTAATATAACAGGCACCAGCACACTCATGGTTGCATTTCAATTGGCAAACAGCGGCAAAAGTGTCTTCCAATTTTGCCGCATCAAGACTGTGCCGGACTTTTATTTCACGCGAGAGATTTTCAGGAGATTTTTAGCGTGGGTATTTACGCATTAATTTGCATGTTTAATCGCGCCAAGGACTGGGGGCAATGATAAAATACCGCCTGTCGGCTTGATGAGAAACGCAAAAATGCCGCGCATTTTACCAAGACAACGCTGTTTAATTGAGACCTACTCGGAATATCTAATTAGATTCTTCTGATATCCGAGTGAAAAGAGACGACTATTCACTGCCTCAAGAGCAAGAGATAATTTAGGACCCGTCTTAGTAACTAGTTTTGGGGAAAGCCTTGAGAATAGCGGATGAGTGAGGCGACTTGGTGCAGGGAGAGCTGCGAATAACTCTGCAAATGAACAGTTGAAGATCTGCCCCAGGACTTAAAACAGACACAAAACCGACCTAACAATAAAATGAAAAAATCAAAAATGAGCGAAAATATAAGAGTGTCATACAGTGACACACAACAGTACTGAATATATATAATTCAAGTTCGTCCTGCACTGTAACTAGTTATGTATGTGATATGGATTTCCCCTGCGTGAATACCTGTGGAAGAATTATAAAAAATATCTTATAAAAAGTCCCTTCTCAATTAGATAGCATCGTAGGAAATCACCATGATTATGATCGATCATGGATGGAAATCATTCGTAATAAACGACATTTTTGGAGAGCTTTCCAGCCTTTATCGTTGGGCTAACTCCAAGATTTACAATCATGATTATGGGAGGAAGTAATTCATAAGAATGGATGATTTTCACCCACATATCCGTAATATAATGAATCTTCTTCTACTCACATTCGCCAATCTACAGGTATTGCAATCTACATCATATTAGCCATCAAAAATCGTAGGAGTGCAGGACGCCAGCTTGATAGTGCTGTTGTATAGTTTTTTTTTTTTCGTAGGAACAAAGGGTTCATAAGCAATACGAGGGAGCCTGCAGCTCATAATAATCAGAAGTACTCAACTTGTGACCGCTGATAGAGCAGATACTTGAATCAGTCTATGCAATTCACTCAGGTTTATATGTAATTTCTGTAACTTTAAACAATAATAGCCCCATTTTTTACAATTAAAGGAAGTTACATTGCAAATTTCAAAATTTTTGCCATGCACGTCATCAGGGTAGGTAAGACTAAATACAACTTAAAACTGGGCATATTTTATTTAAACCTTATAGAATAATTTTGTTAATAAATCCAAAAACTAAATAAACTCGAGTACTCTGAGAGCGCATAGCGAAGCAACGCTAAGGAAAATTCAAATTGGTTCTGAAACTATGATTTCCTTTCCATCAGCACCAAAATCTGGTCACTTGGGCCTTTTAACAGTAATAACAACTTTTTGAGTTATGTTCTGACAAAATATTTGAACAAACATTAGTCAAACACACAAACGAACAAACCGATCATCACCAAAAATTGGTCATTTGTGTCTCAAGATTTTCAACAACAAAGTTCATGATGACCCATTCACAAATTTTTGAGTAAGATCGCTAACAAACATTAGTCAAGCCAATCATCACCAAAATTTGATCATTCACGTCTTTTCAAATTTCCAAGAACTCCTGTAAAATTCATAAAGATCTGTTCAAATTTTTGGAGTTACTTTACTTACAAACGTAAAATCAAACAGAGATACAAACATACAAAATAACAACCAAACCATTTTCTCTTCGTAGTGTATCTAATAAGTCAAGTAAATTTCATAAAAATTTGTCCATAATTTATCGATTTATGGTACGCAGAAAAAAAGACACAAACAAAAAAAAAATTAATCATTTCCATCTCCTACCATGCCTAACAATTCCTGTAAGTTTTGTAAGTAGTAGCAGTAATAAATTTTGTAAAGGTCGGTCGATAACTTTTTGAGTTATTTTGGAGACAGACAAACATACAGACAAACAAACTCTATTAATTCATAATCTCCTTGGCGGATGTAATGAACAGAAAAAACTGCAATACTTGGTCAAAAAATACAATACTGTAAAACAATGGATGCAATAAGTATTTGAAAGTGATTGGTAATTAGGCTAAATTTGCGGAAAATTGACAGGATTTGAAAAATAAAAAAATAACGGCAGGGCGGTTGTCATTAATATATATCGTCATAACTTCTGCAATTCGTGGAGACAAAAACAAAATGTGAAAATATGCATTATTTCTTCACAATAATAAGCATTATCAGATTGGCGGCATTTAAACTCAAATTATTGTGAGAACTTCACACTCGCGCCTGCAAGGACAGGTACTACAAGAAAAATGAAGCATTATGCAACACCAGGGAGCCCGAATCTTTGCCAACGAAATCCATCGGAAAGCCATTAATAGCTGACTTAACTGTCTGCATACCAACACGACCGAAAGCTTTCCATATAATTTCGGTCGATTATGATAGGAATTCCAGCGATGTTATTATGTATGGAAACTCGTACATATTTTTCCTACAAGTAAGGGAGGAATTCCACTTATGCTAGTACGTATGGAATTCCTATGATGATTTCCCACAATTATTTAAGGAAATCTGCCATTCACAGTATGAGTGGAATTCCGCTGAAATTTTTAGTTAAGTTATGATAGGAATCCCAATGAAACTTATGTTGTCTGGAAAAACACTCACAATCGACTATATTGAAACCATTCTATCTATAATCATCGCTGTTTCCGCCGGAAATTTTTGATTGGGATGAAAAAGTCATGAATAAACGATGCAAAAGTATTTGATACCCGGCAGTTTCTGCTATTTTCAGGGTAAAATCGTAACCTTCTTCTGAAAATTTCAGAAGTGCAGCATGTTCCAACAATGTTCACTGTTGGATATGACCAATCAGAGGCACCCCAACACTTAACGAAGCTATAACGTGGTTTGTTAGCTTTCACTATCAACACTCTGTAACATCCGCTGAACAGAACTGACAAATTAAATGAGTTATCCCAGGGCCTGCGCAAACACATCATTGATAGTCAAAAAATGCCACACGGCTTCCGTAAAAATCCAAAGATCCAAAGCAACTAATAACTACAGCTAGAAACATTAGAAAGTGAATGAAATTTGATGCAGTTGGGGATCGACTAAGAAATGGGAGACCACAGAATAGTGCAAAGTCATCAACGTGGATTACTCTAAAAGTGAAGAAGACTTTTTTCATGACACATCAGGAAATTCAAGAGGATCTTCAACACCTGGAATCGCAGTAACCAAGACATAGTGAGTGAATACGGTGAGTGAACCTCCTTAGACACAACTATGGTGGCTTAAGAGCGGAAAACGAGGGACGCGCAATGTGTCGGTAGAAACGTGGAACCCACGTACGAGGGTGTTACCACCTACATAGATCCAACAGAACAGAACGTTGGAAAAGCAGAGGTAGAACAGAACACAGCATCAGCATTAAAATGGAAAGAAGCTATGTGGGCACAAAAGAGAGACGTCCACAAGGCCTAGGTAAGGTTATAGTAAGTTATGGGTTCCCTGTGGCGCTAATACACATTTCATACAACATAGGAACTTTGAAAAGTTAGTGAGAGAGAAAAAGTGAGTTTCAAATTCTTTAGATTGCATGCATATGCAGCCTTCAGTTACATCTGAATTGCTCAGGAACTGCTCGCTGTTATCATTAAATTACACCAGACTGGTGAGGTGGGAACGAAGAAAACTCCACGAGGTTGACAAACCCCCACGCAACCAGCCCAGCAAGTGAAGAAAATATAAAAAAAAGAAAGAGAACATCCGAGACCACAGAATAGCTCTGTGTACAGATCGCTTAAAGCTGCCAATACCCGCACCAGCAAAGACAGAGCCATCAAGACCATTCCAAACATCCACACACGATGGAAAAAACGGACGAGAAACCTACTGGTCCGTACGGCATCGCAACGATTCCAAGGCTAATTCAAAATGAGCACCAGTACGCAGAGTATACCTCATCCGAATAAACGGCTCCTGAAGAAAATCAGACAGTGCATGACTAAGGCAGTTATAAATTTCATACAAAAAGCAGACCCCACCAACTCTGCGACGATGCGCTGTGTCCCAGTGTTGTTTACGTATACAATTGGACGATATAGTCAGCACAACTCAGACGCCAAGTCAATCTGGTAGATCTAAAATTGAAGACGCGCTCGACGACAGATGGCGAAATGTCTTTGAAAGCTTCCAGCAACGAAACGAACGGGAACTCTGTAAAACTAGAAAAAGTGTTTTAGTTGCTACAGCATCAGTAGCAAATCGACTCTACTGGCCAAAGCTAGAGCACGAAATTCCAGTACCCCAATTTATGCTGCAAAGAGAAATGCGTTACTCCGACTGCCGGATCCAAGTGCTCCGACGTCTCGCTTGCTCCCTCGTTTGGTATGCAGCACATCCGACCGGAGTAGAGGAATTTTCAATAAACTCGTGTAGATATATATGCATATATACTGTATATACAGCATAGTCCATAATATAGCATATTTATATCCGTTATCTATTAAGGTAATAGCGAGATTTATCTGATATTATGAATGTTCGTAAACATATAACTGCTAAACTATGTTTCAAGTTTTCAGGTTACAAAGAATGATACATAACAAGTCATTCTAAATTTACTCTTTTCAGGGTTTCCAAAATAATGAAACAACGTGAAAAGTATGAGTAGCAATCTTTAATATTGCAAATTTCTTACATGCGAAGGATCACAGCAGCATTTGTCGCCAAATGCTTAAACTAGTGAAAGTAATTGTAGCTGCTAATCTAAAATTGTCAAACAAAGGAAGGAAAACCACAAAACTGAACAAGTTGCCGCTAAAGTTAAACGTTCGAAAGGTGTTGTTAGCAGAAAATTGACACACTATGATGAAACTGAAAGATTAACTAATAGAAAGAAGGCTGGCCGACCTGGCAGTATATGCATGTGATACGAAATAACGGTAAGTTTTAGGTTACAGACTATAATAACACGTAATAGACTTTACATCAATACGTTCACTGTCGCATTTTCATTTTTTGTACCTAATGTAAATATTCCGATGCTATTTCAATATTTTCTTCAGAACGCGGCTTGACTAAAATGCACACGTGAATATTTTAAATAACAAAATAATTTTCTTAACCGCCGTAACAGTTGCTCCATTGTATTTAACTTTAGCCTTGATATAATTTAGATATAATTTTTTCAAATGCCTGCTCTTTCTCTCAGTGTTCGTCAGAAACTTATACGAGTCCACGATACTGGACTATCCAACCGAGAAATAGGCAGAATACTCAAATGTGACTAGAAAACAGTTCAACTAACTGGACAAAGACAGCAGGAAACCGGCAGTGTTTGAGATTAGCTTAAACAAACAAGCAAAACCAGACCATCCTATAGAACAACTTCTTACAGAGAAAATTGCATCTTGCAAATCTGATGCAGTAGAAACATTTAAAACTGCTCTCGATATTCATATACGTTGAGACATTGTGGGGAAATTGTTCTGTTTCTACAATCAATGACTAGTCGAAAGAATTTAAGTTGAAAGGCTGTACCGCAAGACGCAAACCAATCAGATCGATGAAGAATAAAAAGTGTCGTTTGAAATTCGTTAAACGGCATGAGGATCGCGAAGGGTGTTGGTACTTCGTGACGAAACCAAGTTTAATAGGCTAGGCAGTGATGGCAGGCAGATGGTTTAACGGAGCCTAGGTGAAGAATTACATCCTTTCCCGATGTAGGTAATGTTTCAACGCTACAAGGTGAAGGAGCTTCTGTCGTGGTATGGGGAGCAATCAGAGCTCATGGTCCAGGGCCTCAAGTTCGATTAAACGACGAACTTAATTCGTCCAAATACGTGGACATGTTAAGTGAACATTTGTTCCCATTACGATTATAATGTGCCAGCGAATTCCATCGTAATGCAAGTCAATGATTCAATACACACAGCAACCACTTTAATTATTATTAATACTCCGTGCCAAGGCATCAAAGGACGGGAATAACCCAAATGAAGAATGAAGCAACAACACAAAGATGTTCAAGGCGCTGGCTAAGACGAAGAATCGACGAAAAAAGAAAAACATGTTCACAGGCGATTTGAACGCTTGCAAAGCGACACGACTGAACACGGATGCCGGCAGCGAATTCCATACCAGCACCGTTCCAGATATGAAACACCGACCGAACTGACAAGTACAGCACCTAACCGTTCCCAAAGTCAAGGGCTGGGCTACGGACGCAACTCGCGTGTTTCGTCTAGTTAGAGATCCTACGAGGAGATACAAATGGCCCTGATTGTTGAATACCTATCTATGGAGTAGGTCTACCAAATTATTCTGGGGCACACAACCGGCTAACAGAGCCAGCAAGCTGGCCAAGAAGATGAAGAAGACTAGAGGCTGCCGAATAACAGACAGGTGAACAATTCTCTAACAAAGGAGGCAAAAATGCAAAAAAAAAAAACATTTGCGGACTACTCCAACGTCACGAAATACAGCGTGAACCATACACAGGATCTCAACCTTACTGGAAGCACGGGAGACCAGACGCCTCATGTAAGCATCAAGCGTCAGCTTTTCATCATCATCAACAAAGACACGAAATATCTTAAGAGAGTCTGACCTAACCCCATCAGAGTAGCGCCACCTATTTCGAGTGGAGCTGCGAAGGCAGCAGAGTACGACACCGACTGACAATCATAAACTTAGTTCTATCTTCATGCAATTTCATACACCATGACCATGCGCCAATTCGAGACATGTCGCTGTTTAAAGACTGGGCAACGTCCTTAATCAAGCCAGGAATCCCCGCTACCAAGGACGAATCGTCGGCAATACTGACCATAGTATTCTACAAGGAGGAACTCATATCGCTATTGTACATTACAAACAAGAGACCCAAAACCCTAGCTTCAGGAGCACCCGAAACCAGCCCGACATTATTATGTTCCTAGTTTTAGCACCGCGCCCACACCATATGACGCGATCCACTCAAGCAGTAACACTGGGTTTATTAGGTCGCATCAGTATATGAATATTTTACCTCGGCATTCCTACCGGAAAGTCTCAGTCCGCCGAGGGCGCTACTTCTGGCGAGATAAAAGGCGCAAAGCATTTCTAAGAGACGAAAAAAGAAACGAGGATAAGACAGAAGAAAGAAATATAAGTGCAGAATATCCCTTCTGTGGCCCCTCACATGGGAACAGATAGGAGTCACGGGATGGGTCGCTTACCACCATTCGGCGACCCACCTCGCACTGCAAACAAACAAAGTACACAATCAAAGTTGCCGTAAACATATCAAGAACGATCTGTATTTAAGATAGGTACAGAATTTACATCCTTTCATATAAAAAAAATTGTTGGGAAAGAATTGTAAATATGAACGCTATTCAGCGTTCTCAGCATCAGCGGCTATGGAGATGCTGAAGAAGGACTCGAATGGAAGATCGAAAAAAAATGAGGACAAAACAGAGATAAAATAAGGAAAAGCTGAAGTAGTACCAGAAGCTACAGTGGAAGAAATTCAAAAGAACACCCATATCTCCATAGCAAAGCGTACTGAGGAGTGAGGTTGGAGTAATGTACTTTGACGAATTGGGTTTGGAAGAAAATGTCTGGCCTACTTATATTTTAAATTAACAAAAGGATGCCAAAGGAGCATACTTTGGCAAGCTGAATTTCACCGTATGTGGGCAACTACCAATGACTACAAGTTTATTGTAAGGCATACGAAGCGATCACTGATAAAAAGATTGTACATTCATATAAATTTTTAAAGAAACATAAAAAAAGGATGATGTTTATTATTATTATAATAAGGTTTAGTATGGGAGAAAACCGTCAAATGATGGCAATTTTGTAATAAATTTTTTATTGGTCATACTTGAGGTACGGGTTTTGCTGCAAAATATGCCGCATACCTGTAGTCTGCATCTTCCAATAAAGGAACGAAAGATGTGCCATCATGAATTTACGTGAATAAAATATCCCACCTGCAAGTACAACCGTGAATATTAGTTTTTCAAATGCTCGAAAGTTCAGCAGCACCAAGAAAATATAGTTCAATCGCAAGAGAATTCTCCGGAAATCCTCAGCGTTGGCTCCATCCTGGATAACAGCAGTTAGTTGAACAGACAGGATCGAAATTGGGCTACACTAAAAATGGAAAATGTTTTGGCCTCTGCTCAGCTGCAAGTGTCAACTGCTACGAAGAAATTCAACCAAGGAACACAAAAGTGAAAAGGATTACGCATAGCTAGAACGAAACAGCCATTGAAGATTGAGCCTGTCGTAAGCCATGTTAAAATAAAGGATATCAAATAGTACCTGCTTAAATATTTTTCTAGCCGATGAGGGCTTCAGAAAGTGCAGTAGCTCGAGCATATTTCAGGAGCAATATTAGCTATAGTAACATATGACGATCATTTCTTGCCTGCTCTTCTTGTAATTCAGTACGCAAATTTTCTCCTTGTCTAAATCCTCAACATCGTGATGCATAGATGAACCAAGCAGCCAAAAAAGGGAGCAAGCCACCAACAAACTGCGCTTTATTATGTAGATGATGCAAATATACTTAGTGNTATGACGATCATTTCTTGCCTGCTTTTCTTGTAATTCAGTACGCAAATTTTCTCCTTGTCTAAATCCTCAACATCGTGATGCATAGATGAACCAAGCAGCCAAAAAAGGGAGCAAGCCACCAACAAACTGCGCTTTATTATGTAGAGGATGCAAATATACTTAGTGGAAATGTGTAGTTTCTTCTTGTTTCGTTCTCATCCCTAATATATGCACAACACGTGCAACAATATGATCATCAAATCGAGTATTCTGAATCCTTCATCTTTTCATCTTTCATTTCAGATAGGTACGTGAGCAAGCAAAATTTTGCTCTTTTTCCGAGAATCAAAGAAAGTGACAATCAAAAATGGCTGAAACTGGCTGTTAAAAACGCTCTAAAATGGCTTACTCTCTAAAGAACATCACAACAGACCTGTACGTTTTTAAGCAGTAGTTGAAAGAGTACGGAACAGATATTCCAAACGTTGGTGTAACGAGCAGCGTGGTTACTTCTGGAGACCGTATCAGTAATTAAACCGCATTTTCACCTATCAAATCCTAGAAGCAAACGAATGGATGGATTAAACCATAAGCAGCACCATAATACAGACCCTGCCTCAGCAATCAGCATCTGCAGCAGTGCTCTTTATTTCGGTGACGTCATCAAAGCTGGAACTGGTTTAAAGTTGATTTTTTGTTGGCAAGACATAGAGCGCTAAGACTCGCTCCTCTTATATAGTTCGCTCATGGTAAAAAATGAACTTTACCAAATCCGCTTCAGCAGAGCACTGTAATCAGCATTTGCGAGCTGACAGAACGTACGACGTCATTAAAAATTAATCTAGAAATTGAAAAACAGCCTCAACGCAGCATGGATACCAGTGGAATCTGATTCTGTCGTCATATGGAACTTAAGGCCAATGTGAAAAAATTAATTGCGACTTGTTTACAGTCTCCGACGTGAAAAAGAGTGACAAACTCTACCGTGGTTTCTAGACTCGTGGAATATAAATACTGTATACTCAATCCGTCACTCCAAGATTAATTAGTTTAATTGTAAGTTTCACGTACACCAGTGCTTGATTTGCAACTCCAGTGATATTTCGAAGTTAACTACTGCCAAATAACATTCCGCCAGGGCAGTAAAATCAGTTTCCACGTGCTATCAGAACGTACACATCAGCTTCCGAACTGGAGCAGAACTGTCATCAATACATGCTCCCCGCCTCAGTTGTAGTAAAAAATATAGTTACACTGTCCATGTGGAAGACATATCCTATTGCTTCAAACTAGAAAATGGACAATTAAAGAAGATAAACACAAATAAACACGTAAGCACACACCCAATGATCTTTACTATAGTGCTTAAAAAAATCAAGATGATTTTAGCAGCACACACCTTCAAGGGAATGTCAGTGATGTTCTTTTCTAGCGAGAATGCTTGAGCCATAAACAACGAACATTTCAGCCAGACGTTCACCGTAAATTCTGGAAAGATGTCCGCACCGGACCTACGACACTGGAAGATGCCTTACCTTACATGGTTTAGCACTGAATATTTCCAAACCTATTTTTACTGCCATTGACGATTAGAAAGAAACCCCAGACCGTTTCTAAGAGTAAAATATGTAACAGGTTTGCAGAATGATAAAGATAATTCTTAAACGATACGGGCGACATATTGGAATAACACATTTGGGATTCGGGCACCATCATTTTTTATTATCATCTTCCTAACTGCGTGCGAACCCATGCAATGATCAAATCGCCCTGAGGAATACACGAAATGACTCACGCACACAATACGGCGACACAGTTTGCCAGCGTACAAAGATTAGACAGCAGCGAGCAGACACGAGAACAGGCCGTCACTCGCTTGACGTATGAAAGGGAGTCCTATTATCGCGAACGCTCTTTGTCGCTGCCAGCGCGCAGCGCTGCGTGTGTGCTCATTTTACGGCCAAAGGTAAAGAGCGAGAATAATTCGAAGCAATTACTCCGTAAATTCTGGAGCACGAGAGTAGCAGAGGAGCCTCCGAAATTAGGGCCTGGGTAAATACCGTCCACGCTTGCCAAGCTACCAGCAATTTTGTTTTGGGAATGCTCGCTATTTCTTCTTTTCGATCCATCAATTAGAGAAGCATGCACTGAACTGTCCCGGACGTACGAGGAATGTTGAATATTTCCAAAAACGTACATTAGAACTGGCGCTAATTGCGTCGAGGTGCCGCTTAAGTTAGTCAATTGTGATGTAGCGTCCATTAGAGATGCGCCACTTGACAGCCGCGACACTCCACGCCCAAGGCTACAGTCGAGATCAGCATTCGAAATTGTTTCTTCCCATCACCTCTTGTGTTCTGACGGCGTGTGAGGCGCGCCCGCAACAACGGAGGGGCGGGGGCTCTTGTAGCCACCGGTGAACGTGGCACTTTCACTCCATTCAACACCTTACAGTTTCAGAGTGTTGGAAAGTAGAAGATAATCCATTGCATACAAGAGAGAAGTTTGATGAATTTCAAGTGCACACTTACTAATGAAATACATAAACAGCCTATGGCAAGTATGGTACCAACTTTAGCGTAAGAAGGCGCATAATATATAGATATTCTTATAATTGTGATCGAAAAAACATGATGCAAAAGGGAGGTATTAACCCGACAGTTTCAAAACATCCACGGGAATTGCTCCCAGTATTTAACTATCTCGAAAAATTCTACGGATCAGTTCTTCCGTCTTCTCGATAGCAAACGCGCGCTTAGATGCTGCCACCGAGCACCATCGACCACTATCCTAGTACAGAAGCCTTTCCCAATGAGCTCTTACCCATAGAACCTGATGGTTAGGTAGGCAAGGACTGGTTCGTCTAGTGCACTGTATTTTAAGTGTATTAAACGTATTTTAGGACATTAGAAGAACCAGACCTGCCCCCCTAACCTGCAAGATTAGCGTTCTAAAAGCTCATTGTTGGTTAGCTACTCGTTACTTAGCGTCAATCTTTGATTGGCCTTACTTAGCATCAATCTTTGATTGGCGTTACTTAGTGACGACACTAAGTAAGGCCAATCAAAGATTGACGCTAAGTAAGGCCAATCAGAGATTGACGCTAAGTAACGAACGCGGACTGCAGGGGGCAGTTCAATAACCTACCAAAAATTTTGTCAGCCTAACGGCATTTTGGTAGGCTAATGAGAAAAATTGTCGTCCTATACCCCAATTTATAAGTATATATAAGCTAATTGTAATTTTCGTCGTCTTCCCGAAACATAACAAACGCTAACTACCCAGTGCTAAAACTAACGTCTGTAAAACTCAATGCCTAAAGGCGCACGTTGTTCGCGGCTGGCTTACTTTTATAACTAAATTACACCAGATTAATAGCTTTACCCTGTAGAAGTCAACTAAAACGTCGTTTTTCGAAGGCAAAGTATTATTTAAACCGTCATTTATGCAGTACGTTGACTCTCAATGGTAAACCATGAGAGGTATAGCAAAGCTGTTTCAAGAGAGTAATGGAAGTAACATGTAATGCAGCAATGAAAATAAGGAACCCAACCATAAAACATCACCCTGAAGAAAGCAGCACGTCGGGAAGGACGAGAAACGGAGAACAATGATAATTTTAAAGGCAACAGGTCGGTAATTAAGGTAAGACTTTAATCCTATCATATTCAGGCAGTATTGTTTCGCTGCAAGCGTTCGTCCTCCTATTGCATTCCTGTAGAAAAGAGAGGGGGAGCCCGTGTAGGGAAGTAGCGCAGCTGTTGAGTAATTGTTTTTCTTTAAGACGGACATGTCTAATACCTTCTGTTCTTTATGTCTTTCTCCTTCAGGGTCAATTTGCTTTGGAGACTTAGGTAAACAACAGAGTATACATTCACAAATTCTTTACAAATGACAGCAAGAACTCAAGTGTCAAGAAATTTTTGGAACCAGAATGTCAATTTTCAGCCATCACATTGACAGGACACGAACGTTTCAAAACCGCTTAAATGTGCGCGGGAAGCAGCAACCTCCGCAGAACGTAAATCACCCACTAGCTTGTTTTATTTCATCATATTTTTTAGTACAGGCAATATGATAGAGCACACCATTAGTGCAACTCAAATGCTGGAATTAATCACAGTTGTACCGTGATCCCATGAGCTACGATATTCCTACTGTCGCTCATGAATCCACTAATAGAGCGAACCACAGCCTAGACTTCTGACTCCTCTCTCTCTGGGAAGGGCATAGAATGGGCCATAGGTCATATAGTTGAGTTAGCTACGTATCACCATCCTATGTTATGAAGAGTCATGCCACAGGGTGTCCGACAGACCACATCAGCCCTAGAAATGCATTTTTCGGGACGTCTGTCGTTCACGATTTATACGCTTCCTCCCATTTTCTTATTCCTACGGATGATCTTTTATTCTGTTCTTCCTCATCTTTCCCAAATTTCTGTATCGAAACACAACGATCCTGTGCGAGAACAGCATCGAGCATGGGTTCCAGGTTTTTCTAGACATACCCTGTGCCCCGTCTTCCTTCTGCATCCATTGCACTGTCCAAAGTGGCTTAAACTAATAGTAATGATAACTAGCGGGACCCGTGAAAATTCCACGGTTAATGAATATCTTTATTTTCTATTTTGTACCCTTCCTAAGCTACGCTATTACTATCTTTCTTAGTTCGACTTCACCCAGATCTGCAAACATAACCCCTACCGGCCGAACTGAAGCACATCACGTAACCCATGACGAACTACGTCAGACGTATCGTAGTACGTCTACCCTCACTCGTATCGACTAAATAACGCCAAGTAAATCGTACAACCTAACGCTTGCAGATGATGCAAAGAAACTGCAATATACTATTAAGCAGTGCTTTTTTTTATCTATTGGCAAGTATTCCATTGTGATCATAATGCAGCCATCTCATGTGACCACACGGGATTCAGTATTTTGTCAATGAGGGTTTCTTTCCTCTAGTGCGTGTATGTTTTGTTTTGCCGCTCGATTCGGAGGTACATTCATTGCGAAATGCTCTTCAGTCTTTTCAACTGTATTTTTCGAATTCGCGTTTGCATCCATTTCCTCAATAGTTTTGACTTCGGTCTTAATGATTTTTTATCACGCATTTAACTGCGGTATCTGTTGAATTTTCTTATTATTATCGTTTTTACTTACTATGACTGCGTTCAGAACTGACCGATTTATCAAAAGCGTTTTATGTTAGACATTCCAGAGCAGAAGTAGCATAAGTTAGCTTAAGCCTCCCTAAATAAGTACGGTACTAAGCTTTCTAAGAGAGGAAAAGGATGGAAAATATAGTATGTCGATAGTCAACGGGGAACCCATGCACGAAGGTGTTCCCACACAGGATCAACGCGCATGGGAACAGTAAGTTGAGAAAGAGGGAAAACAGAAGAAAGTAATATCAGAAGGAGTATGAAATCGGAAGGAAGCGAAGTGGACACAGAAGACAGAAGTCCCGAAGGCCTAGCTAACGGCTAAGGTAAAACATTGCAGATTGCTGTTTGCTATCTCTTTTCTGTTTGCCAATCTTTGACAAAGCTAAATCATTTGCCGAATTATTTTTAAGTGGAGCAACTCGTAAACGATGAAAATGAACAGAAATTCACAAGAATTTTTGCAGTGAAATTTGCGGCTGTATATGCACAGTGCTTTATTTATATAAAGTTCACGTATGTGTTGGAATATATGACACCCAGTCACATTCATATTGAAGGAGCTTTGAAAGTCTTCTGGGTTTTTGTTACAAGAAAAGAACCATCAACCATTAACTACCGATACTTCAAGACCGAACAATGGAAGATGAGCTTACCATCAAATAGCAAATAGCAGGAGATGTGATGCATTTCCATATCAGATATATTGGGCAGCTGATGAAGTACATTGGGCGACGAAAATTTGATAAATATATAAAGTTTCTTTCTTGCCGGTAGCCAGGATACGACTCTTGTGTACTTTCTCAGCTCCGTTGCTAATTTTTTTGAAATTTTGTTCCACTGAAGACGGGCAACTTTTAATAGTCCGAAAGCTTTGGGTTACATATAAATAAAGAATCCAGAAGACTTTCAGAACTATTTCCCTATTAAGATGTTTGTAGACTAGAAACCAGCTTCCTAAATATACCTGCAGCCCAGTGAATTTTCAAGAAAGTCGTGCATCGACTGGAAAGTTGGAATGAGAAGAGCTACTAAACGCAAGAGATAGCGGAAATTCTAGAGAGCAAACCTCCGTTTTCAACATCTGAGACCTGTATCATCCGAGTACCTACATACGAAGCGCAAAAATAATGACGCGCGAAAATATGAAGCACTCATCACTGTTGGTTGCCAGGCTAAAGGAGTACACCTCTGCCGTCGATGAACAAATCCAATACCAAGAAGTGCTTAAGAAGACAGCTATGGTTGAACTTCGTTCCAGCGAAAATCAGAACTTCTTACAACTTGAATTTTCTCATCTTATCTTGAAAAGCGTAACGTTCAGAGACACGGACGGATGGACGGACGGATGGAGCCTCAATACGAATTATAATATAGATAATGAGATTTAACTTTCTGAGGATGAGTCTTTTAGTAAGTCTATCGGCTAATTTAACTTCATCAAAATCATAACGGAAAATGCATCAATAACAATAATCAATACAAAACTACTTTTTTGAAACATATACTCATGCATATTGTAGGTGGGTGGCAAAAGGATCGTCCATAAGCGCTGGACATCACCGGAAAAAATCTCATGCATATTACTTACGAAACATATGGTAATGAGACAGTCATTGGTAGATGTGCAGTGCTACTATCCTTAACTAAACTATTATT
>LQNS02278146.1:1254799-1267223 GCA_001587735.2 Parhyale hawaiensis | reverse complement strand
GAATAGCTGATGCAACGAAATCATCTGTGGGAAGAAACTACGAATCAAGAAGCATGAGAGTGCCAACGGAAGCTTTATATATCTTCAGTGCTACGATTTCAACTTCGGTAATGCAAGAAGTGCATTCAGACATAAGGTCGCCCTGTACTTTGCCGTAGATTCGATGTATGGAGAAGCTAATACTCGTACAAATCATACTAAGCCTGCGATGTGTTCATTGTTGGAATTTCATCTGTCCCTGCTGAAGATACGTTTGCCATCTTCTGCAACCCGGTCTTTTTTTCTGCCTATCATTTTCAATGGAGCTTGAGAGGAGCGCCAGAGCCTCCAACCTGGGCTAATTTCCGCCTATATATTTCGTTAAAAGCGTGACACCGAACATATAAATATATACATTTATAAACACACGACGGTCATTCTTGTATTAGATTAGATAGTAATTGTCAATTACTTTTTGTGTACTGTGCTTTCATAAACGCAGCATATAATTTAGAGGACAAATGGACTTAAAAGGTCAAGTTAATGGTGCTGCAATATCTTAGTTATTAGTTGGGCTCTCGGGCGGTCTTTTTCGCGCCCACTTTGCATCCTTCCGTTTTCATACTTCTTATTGATATCACTTTCTACTCTTCTCTTCCGATTTGCTATTTGTATGCGCGTTAGTCCTGTGAGGAGCGCCCTCCTGCACGGGTTCCACGTTTCTATCGACATACCATGTGTCCCTTCTTTCTTTCTTAGTGAGATAGCCTCGGTTGGGGAACGCAGGCTTGGGCTGCCCAATGAAATGTAATAATAAGTGCTGAATGACTGATGTTTATTATAACAATTAAGACTTTTCTTCAAGATCTCCGAAGCGTCTTACGGAGAGTTGCAGCCCCAGGGACGCCCATGGGCTACTGCCTGTGCTCTTAATGCTCTTAGTTAGGTTTTCTTTTACTTCCTTGCTTTCTCCCAAGCTTTCTTGCTAGCTTTCTCCCTTCCTCTGTTCACTACTAGTGATAATTTTTGTTCTCTTTCCTCTTCTTTACGGCTCTGGTGCGCCTGTGCAGTAACTAGACTATCGGTAGTCCCTCCTTTTTCATTTCTCTCGTCTCTGCATTTTTTCTTAGCATTCCTGTCGCGGAGCTTCTGGGCTAGGTGAAGTGACTGGCATTTGTGACAAATATTGGTGTAACATTCAATTCCCCCAGATACATTACTACATTTATATGCTTTGTCCGTGCAGATTGCTTAATTTTTCTCTCTTACTGGACCCTTAGACAGAACCTTTACATTGAGCCTTTGAAAAAAAAAAAACAGTCCTCATAGTAGAATCCTTATGTAGAATTACTGCACTGAGCTCTTGATACGATCCTTATATTTAGCTTTTGTGGCGTCGTCATTCATGGACCCATTAAGTGATGCTGTGACCTTCGTATGAGTCTGTTAATTTGATTTTGTTGTGAGGAGGAGGAAAAATGTGACATAGTGCCTTACGTTTTGTGAGGCTTGGTTCTGCGTTTGAACCCTCCCGTGGCACCCTAGTGCGGAGCGGAGAACCTTGACAACTCCTAGTTCTGTACAAAATCTTTGTGTTCAGAAATTTTTCTGACAACGCGTCAGTTGAAGTATCATGGTGAACTACTGATTACATTGAGCTCCATAACGTGAGAAAACTTTAGTCTACAACCAGTTTCCTTTGCAATTAAGTTCCATTTTTTTTTGGGGGGGGGGCGGGGCGGCTGGTGCTTTTCCATGCTGGTCTACCGATTTATAACTGTGAATCACACTTAGAAAAAAAGTTCTGCATCACAGCGATAGAGCTGGTCCCGATGCTACGGCAGAAGAGCTGAAAAAAGGAGCAACATGAATAAGTCAAGCGAAACGAGGAACCTAATTATGAGAACAGTAAACCCCGAAGGTAAAAACAAGAAAACATAAGAGACAATCAATTGGGTGACGAAGACTGAAGGCAGTAAAAAGAATGCGAAAGGAGAGACACCCTAGAAACACACCAAACGTTAAGGTAACATTGGCACGAATGTAAGCACATACCCCATCTATTGCCACCTACGTGGATAAATGGTGTACTTTTCAGGATTAAATGTTTCCCCTATATTTTAATAAATAGAAAGCTAATACCATCAACTTAATTTACAATTTTAGTACGTGAAGTTTGTAAAACGCCCAACTCTTTCTGACAGCTACGAGCACACGTGCACGTCGGTACCTGAGAGAAATTATTGTATAAATAACGCTAAGAATCTCGTTAACACGTGTAGACGGCACGAATAAAATAATGAAAATCTCGTTATTACGTGTAGACGGCACAACGAAAAACTTCGACATAGAATCTACCACGATGGTGCCCGCTCTGCGAACCACGCTGTTGTTAATTTCACTGGAGGAACTGAGCAGCTAGCAGTATTCCTACGTATTTTTTGAACAATAACAAAAATAAAATGTACGATTTCAGCAACATCAAGTGAATAACAAAAATAACATCCAACTGTTAATCCGTCAGTCAGTGAAGTTCTAGTTTGAGTAGTATTAATTGTAAATCGTAGACGACCGTTATCGTCCAAACAGAATTGTAAACGATACAGGCACATAATTAATAAAATTGTTTTGAATATCTTCATATGCAACCACAATTACGACGTCAACTCAGTAACTATGGAATTAGAACATTTAGAGGGCTATTAGGATGACAACGATAGTAACATATAGAGTACTGCTAGCCGCAAAATAGAAACAAAGATCCGTGCTGCACCTGAAGCAATTGCACATCAACGCGGAAGCAAAATACTGCCCAGCAGCTACAGAACAAAGCAGCACAAACAAAACTGGCACAATAGCTCTAAAGTACAACAAAGTAAGAAGAAGACCAGCGCTGCTGCTGTACCTACACACGAAGCTGCCGCTGTTGCTATTGGCGTTTAGCAGACAAAAGTGCGGTGGGCGCAATGCAAATGACACAAAAGTTTGCAATAATAGCGGAAGGGCTCGTAAGACCAGGCATCCAAGAGCCTTTACCGGCCACTCTCTCGCACTGCATTTTGACGGTCGTCCCCTCTTTTGCTCAGCACGTAGTCTGCCTGCCGGCCGTGTCCGGCTTCCACGCATTGCAAAAATGGAACAACATTCCTGAGGTGCCGCAAGCAACCAAAATTATAGACACGTTCAATCCCATAGGAAGAGAGGATATAGGAACATTTGATAAGCACAAACACTCTACTATATTACATCTATGCATCATATTTTAAAAATAACTATACGCAAATTCCTATACTGTGACTCACACTAATGTTCACTCGTACAAAATACTATAAACTCAGACAAGTTAATCGTGCATGTAGTTCAAATTCGAGCCCACGCCTAAGCGTGTGTAGAAACACATATTACAAGCAAGCGGATGAAAACCAACGCCTAAGCACGCCTAATAATCCTAGCTACAAAAGTCTCAGCATAAAGATACTTAAATTTCAGGAACAGGGTCCGTAGACTTTGCCTCGACGTTCCTAAATCACAATGACTTCAAAGAAGCAGAGCGCTGGCAATGTTTACCTTCAAAAAACAAGGCAAAAGACATACACACTCACAGCCCGAGTCTGAGCATCAATACCAACACCGTCAAGTTTTGCTAATTTCATACGTTTCAAGAATGTCATCCGCTGGAAACAGCGAGAGAAAAGCAAAGAAATGCAAACAACCAATTAGTGAGGCCGTCTGCGAATGCTATCCTAACATCGTTAGCCTTCTCCTGACAGCACAGAGTCAACTCCATTACCATTTTTCCATCTTAAATGTAGCCGATTTGACTTTGTCGAGACCGCATCGGGCGCTATTTCATGTCACCAAGTTGGTGGGGGTGTGACGAATCTGAGCGTTATAAAAACTCATTTGGAACATTAGTTTGCAGTCGCAAGTTGCTCCATTAGTCAAGAGTTCTTTTTGGGACCGAGGCTGTTGGTGTGTCACTAGGAAACCCAAAACTTGGGTCGCTCTGTCAGGCTGCAACCCAAAACTCCGATGTCGTGTGTTCTTGTTTGTTTGGCCGTGTTTGTCGGACGGTTTGGGCTTTCAGTCGTCAATGTTAAGTCCACCCGGGCACTCACAGCCGCAGCTCGCCTCTGCTGTCGGCAGTTCTGGGAGGCTGCCTCGAGATTATGAACACATCGAGGCTTCTTCCACTGCCGATGTGGGGCCTGTAAATAATCCGCTACAGTTGTGTTCATTTTGAGCGAAAAAAGACGGCAACACAGCAGCTGGTTGTCACACGGTAATCAGAATACAGCTCATTGAAGGCGGTGGAGCACCGTTTTCTTTGATATTTATAGAACCATGGAGACGATTTTTTTCTCAAGTTAAAAGACGCCTACAGCTATCTTTGCCCTGAATAGTGCAGATTATGGTAAGAAAAGATCCGAATTAAAGAAAAAGTATTTTAAAGGCGCGACATACAGCGGCTGAAGAGAAACTACCACCAATTTGTCAGCAGAACTACTGGGGAATACAAAATATTTTGAAGAAGAAGAAGAGCGCTTTCAGACAGCTTTAGTTGAAGAGCCTAAAACTGCCAGCTCTGAATAATACGTATGCAAAAGAGATTATCCGAAAGAAAACCATTCCGCAGGAATCAAAGATCTGGGATTAAAATTCCATCGTTATGAGGGAGTGACTATTTATTTCACTCTTTTTGGTAAGCAAAGAGTTTCTACACTCGGTTCAAGGACCACGGTTATTGAGTTGTTGACGGATGGAGACATCTGTAGCGTATTATAGACCAAAGCATCCTAGTGGCAATAGATAATTCACAAGCTAAAAAAGACTTGGCTTGGACGTGCAAAGGTTTCAAATCAAGTTCAACTTGATTAGGCTTTGTAGGTTTACTTTGATAGTGCTCTGAATTTTTGTCTACAGATCTTCAAGTAACTTTGTTATGCCGCTGTCGATCAAATTCAGTCTGATTAAGTTAGGATATACATATTCATTTTTTTTAAAGCTACGGCTGAACGCCATGGGACGGGTAAGTCAAAATGAAGTACTGTACAGTACAATTTCTGTAGCCAGTCGGTATCACAGCTTTAAAAGAAAGACGAACTGCAACTGACTGAAAATACTGCAAACACGACACACGTTCGATGACTGCGATGGAAGATCTCTGCTGGGATTTTGTGCGTTACGCATATACTGTAAATCTGTTTTAGATACAAGTACGGTATCTCTCACTCAGCACTGTTATTCAAGTTCGCATGGGTGCATAAAGTTAACGATTGGCAGGGCCCGCAGTGGATGTTACAGAAGTTCGCCTGAGTGCATCAGTTAATCATTTTAACACAGCGCCAGTCGAGCTTCTTCCCTAACCGGGCTTACAATTAAGGCACCTAATTTATGGAACGATCGACTAATGAAGCGTCAACGCAGACGGGCTATACTCTACGCAACACAAGCCGTGGTATCGACCTAATCTTGTGCAGCAAGTGGCACACACTTTTTTATTTAGAAAAATGTACATACAGTAGCTCTGCGTCGCTTCTTGGTGATTGACGACACTTAGGAAAGTTATTTGCCCACAACACTGCAGATAAAATTTCAAAAATGCTTCATCATATAAATGAACGGATGAATAACAATAAAATTTCCTACAAGCGCTGTCGTGTATACGAAAATAGAGCTTTTGCAACAAAATATGCATACATAACACTCTCACTTGCGTAAATAATACATACCATTATTCTAAGCATATTAAATTATGAAGATAATTCAAACCTCCGTGACCAATACAGTAAAGTTTCAAGAAGAAAAATTGTAGTTGTAGCAGAAAGATTAATAGCGCCGCAATAGTAAGACGAGTTGCGTTGAGTTTTCCGTGATTTTCGTCTCTGCTTTTCTGCAGCATGGATTCAGGATTTATGTGAACTTAGATTAAGTCTATTGGTATGAAACGTCCGGCGCGCTACTTGTGGCACGCTACGTAGCGTAGAACATTTCTATTGCTATACGGCACGGCTGTTCGATTAACCACGCCGCACACGACAGAGATGAAAGGCAAAAAATGGAAAAAAAGAAGAAAGAATCGCTGTTGCATAATGTCCCTTCCGTGGTCCTCGACAAGGGAGCAGGTAGGAGCCCTATGGGATGGGTCGCTTACGTCATTCGGTGGCTTACCACGGGGAGCCAATGGGGAAATATGGAGAACCTATCTAACCTCACAAACTGATCTTTTCGGCAGAAACTGCGGCCAGCTGTAACATTCCTTGCGGAAAAGGCAGTAAGAACAGCCCTTGGAGTCCTGAGGCCTACATATATTCTGACAAGGATGGGACCCGCCAGATACAACCC
Organism: Parhyale hawaiensis; assembly: GCA_001587735.2. NCBI lineage: Eukaryota > Metazoa > Arthropoda > Malacostraca > Amphipoda > Hyalidae > Parhyale > Parhyale hawaiensis. The sequence continues at coordinate 1,260,899 of LQNS02278146.1, read as the reverse complement.
TCAGGGCTCAATACAAAAAGGAACGGACATAAAATTATAAGGCACAAAAAACGAAGACTCATGCACGGAGCATTACCACACAGAACAGTGAGTCGAGAAAAAAAAAGAAAAACAAAACAAAGATCGTCAGTAAAAGAAGGAATAAGAGAGGCAGCAAAGTGGTATAGGTAAATCGGTCAAGTCAACTGGGTCGTACACTCAACTTGGTCGCAGATTCTACCGGCAAACGCACACCCACTGGTTCGTGCTGCGCAAAGGCCTATAGCCCAAGTGGCCACAGAGAAATGCACGTTCTGTAATCGCCCACCAATCGTCAAAAGTTTTTATGCTACCGTTATGCTCCTATGCAACGACCTGTGCCCCCCTCCCGACCCATAGCCCCGCAGAAGCTTTGCAAGTGTTAATATTGCTAAGTAACCACTTTAAGCGACGTAAGAACTCGTTTGCCTGGTTTGGCATTCGATCTTGCAACCTTCTATATTATTAACAACAGCATCTCTCTAGCCTGTCGCTTCAGCTTGAAGCGGCAGGTGGGTGGTTACGAGAGAAAGACGTCCCATGGGTCTAACTCAGGGCTCCCCAACCACGGGTGACCCACTCCCTGGGGGTGCAAGATGACCTTGCAGAGAGTTTGACAACAAAACATTAGAGTTTGGGAACCACTGGTCTAACTAAAGCAAAGTAAACAATGGAGCTCCTCTGATAGGCAACTTTACATAAAATATCGTATATGTTACACCATATGTAACGAAGTCATTAGATGATTGATGGAGTAATACCGAGCATGCATCTATAAACATGCAATCACTGCTCCAAACCTCAACTGGAATTGTAGACCTGTCTCACTAACTGGCCACGTAGTGAAAACGTGGAAAGGGCGTTTCGTGAACACCTAGTACAATATCAGGAGAGTAAAGACTATTCATATCAAAACAACAACACTGTTTTCGACAAAATGTTCCACTACTTCACTACTGTTGGAACATAATGATTCCAAAATGGAGTCACCGCGCCAAGGGAAAATGTGGACGCAATATATTTGGATTTTGCTAAAGGCCCGGTTCCACAGAATTACCGATGGATTACGAATGAATCGAGGGTGCCAATTTTCCTAGGTTTCATCTTTCCGCAATCATCCGCAGCCAAAACGGACTTTTTCCCGCAATACTGTGCGGATATGAACCGTATCAATGGCACATGTATTGAGAATGTGTCGCGGATTTATTACGAACAAAAGCAGAATGCATTGCGGAAGCCATCGGTGGGTGAAAAATGACGTTATATCAGGCTGAAAGTTTTGCAAATATTGCGGATATACTACGGGAGGAGCTTTGCATGAGACATGCTTGCCATCTACGGCCCCAGTAGTGTGCGGAAAGTTCCATTCATCCACTCCATTCATTGGAAAGTTGGCGCCATCCTTCAGTAGTAAGGCATGTGAACTGCTCATCCAAGTACTCGTCCAATATAGCCTGACTAGATGACAGCTGACGTGAGTCAAGTTCTGGTTCACTTTTTGTATACAATCTTGGGTATCTGCAATCGAACCGGTATTCATTCGCTGATTATACGCTATGTATTTGCAATGCATTCTTATAATTCGTAGCATGTATGTGATAGGTACGCTATACATTCGATTTATATACGCAATCCATACGCGCCCATTCCGCAACCAACACGCAATTGCTCTTGCGTTGCGGATAAAGGGCGAAAATAGCGTATAGCAGCGAATGTACTGCGTATGGGTTGTGCATGTATTGCGAATGTATTACGGAATCTCATTCGCAACCAAAAATTTTGTGCAGCTCAAAAATTTGGGTGCGGATGAACCACTCAGTGCGGATGCATTGAGAAAGTGTACAGAGGTTGAGAAACTGATTAGAGGATGAATTGCGAATATTGCGTATGTACGGCGGATGCCTACCATTTTCATTCGTAAATCATTCGCAAGGACTGTGGGACCCCGCCTTAAGGCTTTTGATCAGGTAGACCACGAAATCCTAATGTTAAAACTTTCCCGTTTAGGTATCAGTGGAAAATGTCTTCAGTGGCCGGATACGTGTCTGTCACATAAAGTAGAACTCGCAGTGGAATAGCCAAGAACTGAGTGTCTTCAGAACAGCCTGTACTCGAAGGAGTACCACAAGGCACCGGTGCTTGGACCTGTACTATTTCTTACCATGATCAATGATAAGGGGCACGGATGTAACTATGCAGTCCCGTCGTTATTTGCTGACAACAAACGAACATTAGCTGCGGTAGAAGCAGTGGAAGATGATCTCTCTGTCCAACGAGATTTGAAAAGCATCTGTCAACGGTCGGTATAGAATAACATGATTTTCAATGAACCGAAATTTGATCCGCTTAGAAGCAGAAAATTTTGAGAGTCTTTGAATGCAAAACTTATACTGCTACTGATAGGCGTGAAATTGAAAGAGCTTTATAGACCTTGGTGTGAGACTGCAAGACGATGCTACCAATGAAGAATATGCAGCTAGAGTTATCGACAGTCTTCGAATGCAAAACTTATACTGCCACTGATAGGCGTGAAATTGAAAGAGCTTTATAGACCTTGGTGTGAGACTGCAAGACGATGCTACCAATGAAGAATGTGCAGCTAGAGTTATCGTTGTGGTAAAGAAATGGATTGAATGGGAGTAGTGCATGATGTACCGAGATAGCCGTTTTTGAGGGTAGGTTCCCCTCGCGCCGTCGGGTCATCGCGCCCCCCTTCCGGTTTCCCAGGGCCCGCCCACTTCCGATTTGCGCCCCCCAGACCCCCGCTAAACCGGTAGTGCATTAGCCGTTATAAACCGGAAGCTCACGCACGAGGGTAGGTTACCCTCAAAAACAACTATTTCGTCGCATTATACACTACTAATGGGTTTTACAATTTTTTTCGTCATGCGCAGCAGAGGCGATACTTATTCGAAGGAAATCATTAATTCTAGTGAGAATAGAGTGCTGGTCTCGACTTTAAATGCAGAGTACGACAAAAAAGCTCGGACAACTTGAAACTGTTCAACGGTCGTTCAAAGCCAAAATTTCAGGCATGCACGAGTACGACGTATACCACAAACGACTTGTCTGTCTCCAGTTGTGTTTAGTACGATGAACATTCGAACGTATCACTGTAAGTGCGATTGTACGGACTGTCGCTAGACACTCGGGAAGAACTGAAAGGGCATGCGAGGTACCTACGCATTCCAAAACAAAATATTCTAGTAGCTTCACCGTACAGGGAGTAAAACAAAATGCCGCGGCATATTCGGAGAGCCACTGATAAAATGCAAAGATTTGCTGGAGTCTCATTTAAAAGGACCGCCAAACAGCGTAGCAGTAACGTGCACTGTGGAGGTAATTCACTGCTGGCCCTCCCATTGGCCGCTAGCTGAGACCCAACAGATTAACCCCAGCATCGTGACTCCAAACACGGGAGGTGATGTGAGCAACGTCATCTGAACTTCATTCGAAAACGTACAATGCACACAAGGTGCAACAATAATGAACGTTTTGAGAACCTGTTGCCTATCGCACATAATAGAAATGTGCCATGATGTTACAACGATTATATTCGTAACATTCCTACAATATAAGAAACATTCCCACAAGTACATTACAATCTTATACCGTAAGGCAGTAGGCCAATTTCAAATAAGATCACACATGACAACAAGCGAATGAACTTCAATGGGAAGTTCAGCAACTAAGACGGCGACATAAGCGCTATTGAGCGCCACAACACCAACCAACAACACAATCATCATTCACTTTCACTGCCAATGTTTACATCCAAGCAAGCGCATCAAATCAGGTTCAAATTGCGCGCAAATAGCGACGTTTTCATTGCAATTTACGATCAAGTTGAACTCGCCGAGCGAAAACAATATGGCGGCTTTAACGGTGACACCAACACTAGCAGAGATGCATCGTTCCCTCGGTCATAGAATGAAATTTGTGGAACAACCAACAAATTCTCCAAGCTGGAAATACAATAAACGTTCTAAAGGCATCCGATTTGTCCAACGGCAAACACCGACACCAGGAGATATATTGCGTGGACGCCCATGAAATTTATATATTTTTGAATCGCTCGAGTTGCCCACAAAGCGCACGGGACTCGCCAGGATATTTTTTTTTTTTTTCTTTCTTTTTTATTCAGGCAACTAACGTGCTGTTCAGTGCTGAAAGTATAATAATATAACGCCCAATATGATAGTCACAGCAGCCGTCCGGTATTCATTTGGTGAATTATTTTCATTGATATTTTTTCTGTGCTCATGGCAAGCCAACGTATAAAATGACACTGCGAAACTTGAACTGTTGAACGTAGAATTTTTCAAGCATAGGGAATACGATCTGCTCTTGAAGACTAACACTTCTAAAATCTAAATAACATCTTAATACAATACACCAAGCTTAAAAAAAATAAAATGTCGTGTTGCGCAAGTTACAAAGATATAAGGCAAATGGGAGCGGCAAACGGATATCTAATAGAGATTGGGAAGAACGCTAAATTCTGCATCACAGATATGCACAGATATTAACGCAAAAAATTAGCAAAAATTTTCAGCATTCGTGCGCAACATAGGAGCATGAAACGTACATATGTGCAATGAAAGTGGCAAGCATCAGTGTAAGAGGATAACCAAGCGCCGATGCGCAGCTGTAACAACTGGTGTGAAATCTAAGAGCCTGTTTACAACGTTTTTTTTTCTGCAAGGAACTCAAAAGGTTTACAGCATCCCAGATTGTGTCAGGTTAACCGACGGCGCCAGTTCATGGAGGCGAGTTGCATCATTTAAAATAAGCTAGAAAACACCAATTCCTCACAGCATATTCGACTCTTAGTATTCATGACCGGTCTTGATCACCATGCAGCTCTCCTACGCTGCTGATTCAAATATCCTTAGTTCACAGCGGTGAGAAGTTATGATCATGAACAAGTGCTCATAAATAATCCCATGAATAGACAAGCTTTGTAGGACAAACCTCCAGACACTTGCATATGAAGGACATATGCAGTGGTTCACAGATTAACACCGAAATTTATGAAAGGAAATATGACTTTCATAGCCAAAAGACAATACTCCGATGTAACATAGGCATATTGGTAGTACAGTCTGGGGTAATAAGTGTTCGTACACAAAAAATTGCTTGTTAATCACATTTGTTGCAAATGGAAAACACAAATGACAATATTACACCCGCATTTTGGTGAGTAGAATCCACAGTTCATTCATAAAAGATAGTTATGTCAGATCTGAGTGGGGCGCAATACGCCCTTACAAACCTTCAGAAGTGTGACGTCAAGCCAATAGCGTCACTCCTTTTGAAGCGAGGAATCTTGGGTAATTCCACAATGGCGAGACGCTATTGGCTTGACGTCACAATTCTGAAGGTTTGTAAGGGCGTGTTGCGCAAACACTCAGATCTGGCATAACTATCTTCTGTAAATGAACTGTAGTAGAATCAATACCTGAGCATGAAAACAAAAAACTCATTGATAATAAAGAAAATATATGCATTTTTACGTTTTGGGGAGGTGACGTTCGTACAGTATCACTTTTTTATTATAAAGTGGTACATTTTGGTTAAACTTCATAGTAGAATGTTCTAGATTGCTGTGGAATGTCGTAAGTAACTAGTCAACCTTCAGATGAAAGCCGGGACATCCTGAAAGCTCTACTCACAGAGAGCGGTTGTAAGTATGGCTGGAAGTAGGGAATTGACTAACGCACAAAACTAAATGGTTGTCAACTTTTAGAAAGACGGAAAAAATTACAAAAAATTTCTTGAGACCTGAACATCCTATCTAATCTAATACTAAGAATCTAATACTAAGAATGACCGTCGAGTGTTTATATATTTATATGTTTGGTGTCACGCTCTTAACGAAATACATAGGCGGAACTTAGCCCAGGTTGGAGGCTCTGGTGCTCCGTTCAAGCTCCATTGAAAGTGATAGGCAGAAAATAAGCCGGGTTGCAGAAGATGGCAAACGTATCTTAAGCAGGGACAGTTGAAATTCCAACAATGAAGACATCACAGGCTTAGTCTGATTTGTACGAGTATTAGCTTCTCCATACATCGAATCTAC
>LQNS02278146.1:1224736-1254185 GCA_001587735.2 Parhyale hawaiensis | reverse complement strand
TATCTTCCTTAACTATATGTGCTGACCACTGCCACTTCAGCCAGTTTAAGATCTCCAAACGCCAGCTTCAGTCACGTGACAAAGCCATGTGTTTACTCGCCCAGGGAAGGCTTGCGCGTTCTCCTCCCATTGAAGCTCCTTGGACGACAGACAAAAAACAAATCTAATGGCCACCAGAGAAGATCGTCAGAATGATTTGTGCTTATCAGTTCACGGAACTAAACGAACAATAAGCAATGAACTACAAAGAGACGGTCTAAGGTCGCGCAGACAAAGGAAGTCACCACCCTTTTGAAACGGCAGCGGGATGAGAGGTTATAATTCGAAAAAGAGCATAAAGATAATCCAAATTCCTATTGGGAAAGCGTTTTATGAACAGATGAAGCTAAGACTGAGTTGTTTGGTCGTAATTCTCGGAATCATGCATGGAGGAAACACGGAGAAACATACGTACCAGAGAACACAATACCAACCTGTCAAAGACGGTCGGCGATGGTAGTATCATTGTTTGGGACTGCTTTTCTGCGAGAGGTGTTGGTAAACTGTCAATTATAGACGGTATAATTAATGCAGCAAAAGATCAACACATCCTAAGTGCCTTCTGTAGAGAGCTTTGGGCTTGCTCCTGATTCAATTTTCCAGCAAGAAATGATCCAAGCCATGCTGCTAAGACTACGGAAGAAGTGATTTACTGAAAACAACTTTGACATCTTACAATGGCTGAGTCAGTCGCCGGAAAAAAACAAAAAAATGCCTACTAAAGTAGACGAATCGTTAATTAAAGATTACAGGAAACGACTGGCTGCTGTTGAAATTTACAAAGGCATTGCTACATTGTATTAACTTTAGATAAGACATGTTTTTCTGCTCTACAGGTATTTTTTATTTTTTTCACCGTTGAAAAATTAAAATATTGTGATATTTTCTTAAACACTAAATGTCATTAGTTTCATTTGCAAAATATTACTATATAAAATTTTATGTTGTAAATGTATTTTCATTTAGTTCAGGTAATAAACAATGAGTTAAAATATGACATATTTTCATGAATACGAGCACTTACTTCTCTCCACTGTCAACAGTAAAGCGTTTACACCTTTGTTAGATTGACCACACATGGAGACGGTCGTTCGCGAAATCTCAGCACGTGCAAGTCTCGAATTTTGGCCGCTCCTGTACACGAAATAGTAACGCCGCGCCTCCACCGAAAAGCTGTGTCCCCTTCCTGTCTCACGCTCTAAAATTCTTCATTTTCTCCATTTTGCGTCCATCACTGGTCGTGTTCGTTGTGACTTCAGAAAAGCATATTAACTTGGATTAGATAGCTGGCAGTAGACAGACCAAAAGGCCCATTCCCACACGCAGAAAAGTATGTTCTTTACGATAAAAAACACATGGTTTCTTATCACTAAAGAAGTACTGTAATATTTTAGCTACTAAACAATAATAATTAATCATAAACGAGACTGTTGTTAATCACAACGCTCTTGTTCATCTGTTGTTCATCACTAACGACAATGTGCATTGACGCAAATTCACACGACAAGGTAGTTTACAGTTAACTAATTTTGCATAGTGGTAAACAACCATTTTTCTGTGTGCAGGGAGCAGTCAAGAATCTAGCTCCGGCCCTCAGTGAACAATTACCAATTGAAAAAAAAAATACTTATGGCGATGATACACGCTAGTCAAAAAAACGAGTATCGTCATCTTTTTATCCGAATGGTATGGTGAACTCGTGTAAAGACAGCTTCAAGCTTGCCAGTAATGGTGTAAAAATGTTTACCGTCAGTTCAGTTTACATCGCAAGAGCCGTTAGTTAACTTACAGACATATCATTGTATCTGGAGGGATTTATAACTCAAGATTTTTTACAAGAGTGTGCTATTTAAATGAGCACATCAACGCATTCGGATGAAAAGATGACGATACTCGTTCTTTTGACTAGCGTGTGGCACCGGCATAAGTTGGCTGCCCATTAAATACTGGACACTAGGCGGATCGAGAGGCTCATTCCAGGAGAAGAATCCGAGCTCAAGCTTCGGCTCGTTCTGAGCCACTGCACATCCAAACATTTCAAATTTTGTTGTGCTGAAGGTTATTTGTTGTTTACCGGTGACCACAGCAAACTGCTCGATAAATGTAACTAGTCATTACGCTCATCTTTTCTGTAGTCCTATACAAGGCAAGTATTTGTGCGTCGTCCTTAACTGCACGAGGAAGTGTAAACCTGTATCAGAGTGTCATGTATATATCTTGAAAAAGCCCCATATAAAAAAGCGTTAGAAAAAATACTTTGGTGGAAAACAGCCACAAAAAACAAGTTACTATGACGAATAAAAGTTCAGCCTATCACTCAAACTAGGTACATTTATACGCTAAAGTCGGTGTAAATAACATCATAGTCAAATATAAGAGTTGAGGTTTCGTTGAGTTAGAATAGCTGAGGCTGAACTAAGCTTGAAGTAAATCACATTCAAGTGCGGGATGAGGTTGAGCCAGGTTAGATTCGAATAAGTCAAGAAAGGTCAGCCAACCAACCTCACTGCCAGCAAAAAAATATTATTATGACTCAACTCCTTCTGCTTCGTTCCGGGTGGACAAACAACAAGATTGAATGCCGTCATTTTTAATATCCAGCTAACTCTTGATTTTTGGCATTTTTCGCATCTCAGTCAACCCACCTGACGGCCTGAAAAAAAATTATTATTTTGACTCAACTCCTTCTACCTCGCTTTGGGTAGAGAGACAACAAAATTCAACGTAGTCATTTTTTATGGCCGGCTAACTCCAGTTTTTGGCATTTTTCATATCTAGCTCAAACCATATGACTCCCTGCAAAATAATATGAACATTGCTCAACTTCTTCTCCATATTTTTGGGTGGGCAGATATATATATATATATATATATATATATATACAAATATACTTAAGCCTGAAACGAAAACCTTATCGCCGCTCTTAGCTTTACTAGCGGGTGATAACTAGAACGCTTAAGGGCGTAAAGATCATCATCCGTGGCGAGAGAAAAATTTCAATGCAGACATTTTTTATGGCCAGCTTACTCTCGAGTTTTGGCATTTTTCACATCTAGGTCAACCCACCTGACTCCCTGCAAAAGAAAATGATGAACGTTGCTCAACTCCTTCACCCTATTTTTGCGTGGACAGACAAACAAATATACACAAATACCTAAATCTTCAACGAAAACATTTTCACCTCTCTCACTTCATTCGCAGGCAATAAAAAGAACAAATGCATAATACTATTTCTTTCTCTTCTCTTTCAAAGATTTAACTTCCGAGACAAGTATATGAAAAATGCTACTAAGCGATAGACCGCAAAATATCGCACGGCATATTCGGCGCAGCCGATTGAAAGCCATCGACTTTCTTCACTTCTGCCGGCGTCCTGCACCCACGCTCAAGGCTAGGTAGAACAGCATCGTCCCAGCCGCTTGTTCCGAATATAAGACTGAACTGGGCGGTAATTTGATCGGACACGAGGGCTGGCATGATGTGCACGCCACGTTGCATGCTACAGCCTCATAGCGTACAAGCTTGACATGCTTACTCGGCGCTACGCTAAACGCGTAGGCCAACAAAATGCTGCTGTTTTTCATGCCCTAAACTTGTTCATATTCACGCGCCCAATACAAGCCTGGCACGCTCCTTCCGGAGGATATGAATCATAGGAACGTAATTTTAAAGATGCAATGTATACAGTTTGTTTTCAACATCATTGGTGAAATAAATACTTCGTAGAGTAGCTAACTAAATCGTCGAGACATTTGGATGCTCATGAACGCAAGAGCTTCGAGAATGGTATGAAATACCATAAGGAATTCAAGAAAACGAATACCATTCCTTGAAATCCTTGCCAAAGTTCTACCGGGAAAACATTGTATGTGCACAGGTTAGCATGTAGGCATCTTAAAATCGTAGGTGGTCTACTTGTATCACAGTTGGGTGCAAGTAAGCCGCATTAGGATAAAAAAAAATAGTTTTTATAGTTTTCAGTTGCCGTGTCCGCTTTTCTAGCTATTCGGCAACTGGGGCGAAACAGGGGCCCAAAGCTACTCGTCACCACCAGCCCCAGCTGTGCAGCTTCAATCGTGTCTACTTGGTACCATCGTATGGTACCATCTAGTCTACTTGGTACCATCGTACAGCGCCTAATTGACTTCCTGTGATCTGTACGGCTATGTACTGCCCAAAGCCAACTTGAAAGCGGTACCGCTTTTAATGAGAATAACAAAGTTTATAATAAGCAGTTGCCACGACTGGAAAGCTATCTAGTCTTCAATTGTGTAATTAGACCATTAATTGCGGATTTCATAAAATGAGAAAATGCAAATGTAAGATAATTTATTTTTGTACACTACCATACCCGGCTATCAAAAATGACGGTAAAGATCTTGTTTGGGGAACACCTTTCTTAAAACAAATTCCAGCAGCTTTCTACAGAGAGGGTGAACCAGATGCAAAACACATTTCTTACAATAAACCACAACTCTTGTATGCATTTCACGAATAGAGTGTCATCTAGTAAGTATGAGCCGTCTACTTTCGCTACAAGTACCAATTAAACTTTATGCCTATGCACCCTAAAGTAGACAACTGATTTGACGAGTCTGGAGTACCTATGGATTCGACTCTTTACTCAAAGCGCCCATTTTTATCAATATCTACGTTTGTTCAGTCTTAGATTTAATTTTTACCGGCCTTATTGCCACACAAGAGGTAGGAGATGAATATTGGCCTATATTATAATGACTTGATACATTCCACACAGCGCAGCCGAATCACACCCGTTATACTTGAACGTAATTTTTTCTAATACAAGATTGGAAGCCGTACGCCAGTTGTCATGTACTAACATACCAACCCGGGGACTACTAGGATAGAACGTGCATAGAAAATATAAAACAAAGAGAAATAAGAAATATTTTATTCCGAAAACTACACACTTACGATCCGGTTACGTACAAAGCGTGTTGAAAACGTGCGTTTTGCAAGTAAAAATAAACTTACAAGTATGAAGTCATGAGCTCCAAGCAGCAGTATTTTAGCGATGGTACGGTTCAAAACAGTTAAATTATCTCAACAGATATATGAGCTTACACGTTCAAAATCTGGCTAACGAAACGTTTTATTCACATACGAGTCAATAAGTTGAAAAGCTCCAAGTACGTCAAAGCATTAATCGCATTTCTAAAACATAAATACACATACCAAATGCCACAGTTTTTAAATAGCAGCACAAGCGAACTAACTCAACTAAAGTTCTATATTTCAACTTCTCTACGTCATCTCAATAAAAAAAGAAAGAACATTTATTTCAAAAGAAACCATTATCCTATGCATCTTCCAAAATATAAAAGGACAAAAATAAAATCCACAGAAAACTATGACTAGTTACTGGATCATTCCAACACACGAAAATTTCAGTCCTGTTCGGGAGACAAGACAAAACTGACATTTTCCGAGAGCAAAGTGCATGGTTACAAGTATAAATGTGCAATAACAAAAACGGCAATAAATTCAGACGACGCTCACACGAAGTTTTTAACGCTCATAACAGATTCTGTCATTGGAAAAATGAAGTTGATGAGAATACCATGAAAACAATCGCCTCCAATAACGATAACTCAGGACGGAAATAAAAGCTCTCCTTATCACGCTATATCCTTCCGATGCCGGGAGCACCGTCTATTTTTATCGTCTCAGTAGTTTCATTCTTTGAGGCAATGTTTCCTCCACGATAGTGAAGTTGATGTCTCACAATGGAGAGGAAGGAAACCATTCAATGAGCATTGTTCGACCTAAGTGAGAGGCATTGAGGCCCTCAGAGATACCCTCATTGCAATATTGGACCCCTTCATTATCATATCAATAGGCGCCTCCTCTCGAAAATGAAAATTTTTTATCTAATTACTAGTTTTACCCCAGTAATGAATGTGCCGAAGACGACTCAACACTGACTCTGTACATGAGCGCCAAAACAACGATCCACTTTACGCAGTCGCAGACTGTCACATGAAGCAGAGACTCCCAGTGGTTGAAAGCAAGCCTAGAGCTTGTGGTATAATTGTGCCAAGCCATGTTTTCAAACAAATTTTGAGCTCGCCCAAGAGTGAGTTGCAGTATTGTTTGTGTGTTGATGGGACGCATCTTTGCAGGGCATTTTTTGAAAAGGCCTCTGACACTGGATACTTTCTGATCCATTATTGGTTCTGCTAATATTAAGGTCCGACCCCTCGTGGGACGTCCTGGACAGCTCCGCTCCTAAATAGATCCAATTGCTGCGAGATGTATGGACTCTAGTAGGTTCACCTACGATGACAAAACGACAAAATCAGACTTCACTGCAAACTGCAGTCTAAATTCAATTTTGGTATCGTCAAACAAGATTCTGTTCCCTACTTAGTCATTTCTACACGCAATGAATTATGGAAATATTTTTCGCAAAAGCGTTGTGTATGACGCGGTCAACCTCTTAATTAGAGCTGTCCAGACACGCATGTGCACACCATCACTAAGACAGAACACAACATTCCCCGCGTCGCTGCTCGCACACAACTACAGTAAATCAAGGAGGTTTAATAATCTCTATTAAACCTCTTTGTACTAGCTCGGACATAATTATACGTGAGTGCGCACTGAGTCACACATATGACGCGTACACAGACTCACGCGTCAACCATCACACTGTTACCTTCAAGGCCAGCTTTCGCTTACGCCATATCGAGCGGGAACGAGAAAGCTCCCTAATGCAGTGGTCCACAAGAATCATAACGCCCACGGTATCGTCTTTGACCTCTGTGGTTGGGTTAAATGGTCATCCTGGCCGGGAATCTTCTGTGACCTCGAGATAACCATAATGACTAGTCCCAATTTTTGACCCGCCGATTTCCAGCACGGAAATGATGGGCAGTCATTCCTCCAGAGTTTTTTTTTGTCTTCCCTTGGAATCTGTCGTTCCTATGCGGAGCAAATACAAGTCTATAAACCGCCCATGAAATCAATTTAATAAAATCAACAGCAGGAGTACGCTTTCATTGGTAATCTGAGAAAAAAATGCAAATATTACCCGTCTATATATCTCTGCATGAGAATCATTAACCAAGCAGTTGACACACCTCTAGTGTAAAAGTATATATAGTTCTGCTTCTTCACGATACCGATAAAGCTAAAACATTTCAGCAGCCACTTGTACCATAACCAATTATTATTGCGATTTACACACGACTCGCGGCCAGGTGCCAAGATTACTGCTATAAATAAATCATTAGAATGCACTAAGACTAGAAGCACTTTACCACAAACTGAAAACGTTCGTACGATACTGCATAAAAACCGTTAGCGCAAGCAGACAACTACACCACAATACCATTGTTGAAAGCGGCGACAAAATTTCGGGAGTCACAAATTAGCGCTCGAGCGACTTAGCCGGATACTTAAGCCAGACCCGAGACACCTACTCAGAAAGTCCGGAAACACTTATTGCAGCAGCCTAATATACATCTCCCGTAAAACACTGGGTCATTTCCTGGACCACCGATGATTCACAGCCCATTTCTTTGATATCTAACACCAGTTGCGATAAAAGGAAGCTAGCACGAACGTTTTCATATAAAGACCGTGGTTATTATTGACTGCCAATGACTGTCGTGGTTGACTTTAGTAGACAAGAAAATAAAGCTCTGAAGTTGAACTGTTCTTCATGGAGGTTAAATGAGAAGTCTCAAGCATTCTAGGAGAAAATTACAGGGTAAAAAAACACACACAAATTCGTAACTAAACGGTGAGATGCAGTCAATAACGTGCATCCAAATAAAGTTGGAGATTCAAAACATCAACAAACTAATACAATACGTATGTATATAGCTACAAATAGTAGGCAAACCCAAGCACAGTACACTCTGAAAGGCAAGTGGTCCACACCATGCATGAACTACAACACTCGGAAAGCACATACCTCCGCCAAGCACGGCAATGTTAAGAAAAATTTCAAATTGCTCCTGAAACTAGGATTGACATTTTATCATCTCAAAAATTTGTCATTAGCGTCTCTCGATAATAATAACAACTTCTGCAATTTACTTGAAGATTCGTCCGTACCCGTTTGAGTTCAGTTCTGATGAACATTTATCAAACATACAAACGGACCAACCGATCATCACCAAAATTTGATCGTTTGTGCCTTTTAACATTTCGAACAACTGCAAATTTTTCATGAATATCCATCCATAACTTTTGAAGCTATGTGCTGACAAACATTTTGACAAACATTAGTTAAACACACAAACGGACGAACCGATCATCATTAAAATTGGGTCATTTGGGTTTTAGTATTTCTTGCAAATCCTACAAATATCATAGAATAGGTTTATGACGTTGTTGTAGTAGTAGTGGTCGTAGTATAAGATAGTTTAAGCCTCCTTAAATAAGTACTAAGCTTTTCTAAGTGAGGGAAAGGAAGGGACATGTAGTATATCGGTGATCACGGGGAACCCATGCACGAAGGTGTTCCCACACAGGATCAACGCGCATGGGAACAGTGAGTTGGGAAACAAGAGGAAGAACAGACGAAAGTAATGTCAGAAGGAGCATGAAATCAGAAGGAAGCAAAGTGGGCACCAGAGACAGAAGTCCCGAAGGCCTAGCTAACGGCTAAGGTAACCTACAGGGTCCCCTGGGGGCGCTGCTTCCCATAACATAGGATGGCAGAATCTAACTAACCTAAACCAATGGCCTAGTTTATAACATAACATTTTGAGTCAGCACTTTCTGCATGCACTTTTCACATCTAGGTCAACCCACCTGAGTGCTTGCAAGAGATTGCGATGACAGCTAAATTCCTTCTGGCAGTTTGTGGGTGAAACGACATACAGATATATATATATATATAGACATATAAAGAACGAACACATTATCATTTCTTTCACTTCGTTTGTGGATGATAACAAGCACGCTAATAACTTCACATAGCAATATAACACTCGGGAAAATAATCACTGTAAACGCAGGAAAGCGATATGGAATACTCTCAAGAGGAGGGACTTGTCAATTCGTATGTAACGCATAGCGTGGAGGAAGTGTACACAAAAGCAATTACTAAACCCGACAACAGCAGCGGTAATTTCAAATCCCAATTTTACACAAATTAATACCTTATCAATCGTGATCGATACAACGTATTATAAACCCATATTACAGCAAGCCAAATACGAATATCTGTGCTAAAAAGTAAGCAGTTCAGTAAACTGCAAAACACAACCAACATCCGGCTCAGGAGACATGAGAAGCAACTGCAGATTTCTAGTCATTGTGAAACTTTTCTGATAATCTACGTTTAATCACGGAGGTAAAAGTCGGTGCAAATCAAGCAGATAGGCGCCAGGCCTCGCACATGGCTAATAAACCCCAAACTTTGCAAAACCAAAAGTCTATCATCACATTCTTGAACTTCATAAAAACTTTGCGCGTTTTAAACTATCTTTCTTGCACTTTTACGCACGCGAGGACACAAGTTTTGGCACTTTCCTTAAAACGGCGTAGTAAAGAGCAGGTTTTTCCGTTACCCCCGCTGGACAGCAGGCAATAGCACAAGCAAACGCACGAACCGGTCGCGAATGAGCCTGCACCAGCCCTTTCTTGCAGAAGTTACAGGACACTACGATAGGTAAAAATAAAACATTTCTGAATTCCAAGAATCGGTGAAACTCATTTCACGACGGAGATCAGCAGCGCATAACGCTGCAACACTCAACGAATTTCGTCAACTTTGCAATGCTCTAATGTAAATTTATTTATTTTTTCCCTTATTCGACTCACAGATCATATTGCACGGAAAATACGAGTGTCATGAAATGAAATATTTTTCGCAAAACTCCAAATGGGAATTCACGAACAATCGTGCAACAAAATAGTTTTATCTAATACTGGACGTATGAAGCAGACGGCAAGGAAGCTTACATTTTGTGGTCCTGAGAAGTAGACGGATATTATAGACCAACAGAATATATAAGCACCAAAACCATCACGGAGAGAAAAAAAAAAAAAACAGACAAAGCAACGCCCACGAAGAGAGAAGACACAACGGATGATGTCCACAGAAGTATAGAGTGAAATACAAATACAGCTACTCGTATACGCATGGGATTTAACTTATATAGATAACCGTTACCAACGAGTCTCACCTCTCTATAGTGAAATGTAGTAAAAAATATTCAACAGCTTCGTTTACATTGAAAACCTGGAGCAGCTTTCCTCACAAGCTGAGCGCCACCCAAATAAGACGAACATTATCCAGGTTTCATCCGAAGTCATCTCTTGAGAAGAAGGAAGCACAGCCGGGGCAGAAAACAAATCGCTGACTCAGCAAAAAGTGGCCTGAGGTGATGCGCGTCTTCAGAAGCGCAAATTACCGAACCGGGCGGGGGAGTGCATAGACTTCTGGCGTATCTTTGGAGGCCGTAAATCTGCCAGAGATAGACCCAAAAAATTGACTGAACTATGAAATCCACAAAAAAACTTTATCTACGTTATATCTGAAATGGATAAATGGGAAGAGAGAGACATGGAGATACACCGATGATTTTTTTGGGTTACCTCCAAACAACAGCTGTGAATGGGTTGTCTTGAAGAGAATCCCATCTCATGGAATAGAACGGTCAAGGCAAAAATCTTACTATTCAGTACTGCACATACTCTTCCCAAAAACACTATGACAAAGTGAATATGGAGCTCAGCCACCGAGGGCAATCGCAATATTTCGTAACCACTGTCACAAGTGAACATAATAGGGTCCAAGACTCGTCCTGAAAGTCTTGCACAGATGCGTCTCAAACTGAAGGACAAAATTTGAAAACTTTGCATCTTTTGATTTATCATCAGAGCAAACACTAAGTTTTAACTTTAGATAGTCCTTACTATTAATAATAACTTACTAAAATTTGAATAAAATAGAGGGATAAGAAAAATTAGTCATATTAATTTTTTCCAATATTTGAAATGTTCAAAATTAAGGGACAAAAGAAGGAAGGTCCTCTAAACTGTACGGTAAACCCAGATTTCTCTAATTCTCTGAGAAGAAAAAGTATTTTATGGCCATTTGTAAACATTGCAAGAGTAGCACCAAGGCTAAACGTCAAAAAGTTCATAATTTTGTGGAAAAAAACCGTTAACAAATTGTACAAGGAAAATTATTCCAGTAGAGAGAATCGATAGACTGCCAAGCGACCTAAGAATGTTTTTTGAAGAACAGGGAAATGCAATAACGATACAAGATGTATAGCAAATCCATACAAAGCCGACAGGAGCAGTAAAACCACAAAAAGAGAACATCATCGCATCATGAAAAGCATGGTACTGAAGGACCGTTTCATGACTTCAACAACGATAAAAAAAAGTATTGAATGACACTTCATGAGTGAATGTGTCCAGATAAACTGCTTACAGACGGCGGCATGAAGTTGCTTAATTTACACGAAACTCTCAGATAAATAAGAAAAAGAGGTTCGAGCTTGCCACCAAGAATGTGATTTGGACATATGAAAAAGACTTTCCTTTTTTTTCAACGACGAAAGCAAGTTCAATCTGCATGGAAATTATGGGAAAAACTATATCAAGAGACGTCATAATGAAAGATTCAATGCAAAATGCGCTAAAAACTGTGAAGCATGGCGTCGGAAGCGTGATAGTACTTAGAATGTTTTTAAGCCAAGGTACAATGTCACCTATTCGCTTGGACACTCATGTCAATGTTGATATTTATAAGAACTTTCTTATAGAACATGTCGCACCCATTATACAAAATTCGGGAACTGAGAAACCCATTTTCATCCAAGACAATGCTCCGTGTCATAAAGCATACGCAGTAATGATTTACATCACTGAAGTCGATATAGAGATGGTATATTGGCCAGAGCAGCGTCCCGACCTCAATCCAGTACAGAATCTTTGGAAAACTTTCGGAGTAAGCGTTACGGCAAAAAATCCTACTAAGACTGAAGATTTGTGGGTGAAGTACAGGAAGAATGAATAAAAATAACTGTACAGGATTGTTACAAACTTATTTGTCCTTGCAGTTGAAGAGGTGTAGCTGTTATAGAGAACAAGGAACTGTTCCCTTAATATTGATTAAATATTGTGTCCCTGCTTATTAGGCTTTAAATGTTCAAATTTCCTTTTTATCCCTTAGTTTTCGACACTTCAAAAATTACAATAAATTTCATATGACTATAACTTTTTCCTTATCCCTCCATTTTAATTGAAATTATAGTTAGTATTAATGATCGAGAAGCTCTATTTAATGTTAGAATTTCATGTTTGCGCTGTTGATAAATTAAAAGATATAAAGTTTTCATATTTTGTCCCATAGTTTTAGACGCAAATATACACTTCAAGAATTAGGGACAGCTTAGATAGAGCAAATCTATGTTCCTAGGAGTACATCAGCGCTTACATCACTATCTACCTAACAGCAATGGCAACTCACATACCTAGCTCACTTTGGCTAGAAAGAAACAGAGGCTACAAGACATGAATC
Organism: Parhyale hawaiensis; assembly: GCA_001587735.2. Taxonomy (NCBI): domain Eukaryota; kingdom Metazoa; phylum Arthropoda; class Malacostraca; order Amphipoda; family Hyalidae; genus Parhyale; species Parhyale hawaiensis. The sequence goes on along the minus strand of LQNS02278146.1, from coordinate 1,241,629 downwards.
ACTGCAACTGGCCTGACTTCACTGCCAAACATGGACTTCACGCAAGCCGAAGTATCTGGAACAGCAGATTAAGCTGCAGTTACGACGCTGCCCTGATATATTATTCCTAGCGCTGAGAAAATTAGCACGGGCAGAAGCTCGCGATAGTTGCGTCACGGAGCAGGCAATGGCAATAACATTCTGTTACCTGGGCCATCACTGTATAAGATGCAATCTGCTCCCGCGTGACCCACTGATGTCGGCTGACACCCAAGCATAGCTGCAATAGAGAACAGCTGCAAGGAGAGTCTACACGTAATCTTAGAACTAGCCGTTTTGATCAGGGAAATTAAGTAATTTGCTCAATATCAGTCGGAAAACTAAACAGACCAGTGTGACTACTAACACAGTCTTCAATCATTCGCGCCAAATCCACATACAAGAAATTCAAAACGAAAAGAAGCCAATCGGCACAAGAGACAGGTACCTACATGCAAGTATGCAAGGCCGCCAGCAGCATCTTTGAAACCGTTTAATATCGACGTAGGCCTTACATGGCAGCTAAATTTAGGTTATTATAAATCAATCACGATTCCTAAACTTGAAAGACTTTCTGATGTTTGAGCTGACAGTCCTAGAAGAAATGACAATATACAGAGCGGTTGTAACTACACCGGCATTGCATGGGCACAATTTTCGTCGTAACTCAATAAAATGATCAAAAAAATGAGTGCTCTTACACGAACTAAGATGAAGTTACAAGCAATACAAAGACCCACTCATTTTGAGCAGGCATTTGGAACGTCCCTTACTCTCTATTTATTATAGAGTGGAGAATGCCTTCGGAACGCATTCACGTCCTACTTTCGCTGACGGCTATTAATTTCCGCCCCGACGTCATTGAGTGTCTGTACTGTTAAATCTGCTTTACTGTCATGAGCTTAGTAAGTAATATAGCCATCAAGTCTGGAATACGAAGTCCTTAAGTCAATTTACAGTATTAAAGTCAAAGATCGGTTGCGTGATTCCGGGGCAGTTTCAAAGTTGCGCACTGGGCAGTCACTTCTTTGCGCGTGGTTATTAGGAACGGGATCCATATATTACTCATTTTCTCAACGTGTTCAAGAGAGACAGTCAGTAGCTATTTAACACTGTCGTGGCTCTTCACACCCAGTAGTCAGTACATTCCTCACTACTTAGGGACAGACTAGTGACAAGACCAAACAGCTGCACACATATTTGTACCTCTTGCGCGCCATGAGACCACATTTAAAGCTCGTAGCTCAGCCCCGTTTTCATTGCTTACTTGGAGGAATGAACTTTAATTGGACAGGAGAGGGACTGTTTGGAGTATAACAGTGAACTTAGTATCGTATATGACCACAGGAAACGATTGGCAGATGGTCACTACTAATAAGGCTCAGTACGCTAGTTGCCTTCTACACTGTGGTTCCACCCCACCCCCTCCTTTCAATCACTTTGTCTCCTCCTTCCCAGCTTCTACACTGTCCTCGTCACATCCTGCGCCGACGACTTCACAATTGCCGAGCAGTCCCCTATGGTAGCATCTTGTTGACGAAATCGCCGACTGGGTCGCAGAGCACAACCTAACCCTCTTTCATGTCAATACCAAGCCCACGTTTACTTCAGACAACCATGAAGTACGGAAGGATCCGAAGCTCACCTTGCGTTACGTCCTTCCCTCAGTCTCACTCTCTCTCTCTGTCTAGAGCAGTGTTATCCAAACTGGGATCCGCGACAAAGTTCATGAGGGTACGTGAAGAAACAAGGAACACACACACACAACCGAAACTAATTGCAAGCATTTTGTTTTTAAATCATCATTTTACAGTGCGTTACCTTTGATTATTCAAATACATTTTTTTACGTATTTTTCAAGATAGGTGTCAAAGTAAAAGTAAGTAAAAAAATGTATTTCCATAATCAAAGGTAACGCACTGTATATGAGTGATAAATTTGAATTTGTTGACCAACGCTCTTGTAATGCAGTTGTTTGCATAATATGCTATTTGCATGATTATCCTAAATAAAACAGTTTGGTCAGCCACTGTGAGCGTTGAGGGAGGGAAGTGTGTAACAGTAAACGGTGATAAAGGGCACAATAGGCGAAAATGTTTGGTCAACACTGGTCTAGAGGGTCACCACAAAATCCATGGCGCCCACTAGGACTCAAAATTCAATTTCACTAGACACGTTACGGGACCCTACAACGAAGCGTCCTCTAGACTTCGGATCCTCGAAGCCTTAGCGAACACGACCTGGAGCCAACAGAATGAAACTTCGAGTTTAACTTATAGGTTCCATTAGGTCCGTCATCATTTATGCTACTCCAGTCCGTTTCCCTAATGTTTCGGTTTCTTCTATAGATGAACTGTAAGTCATCCAAATCACGGCTTATCCGTTCTTACCCGGTTTACCCGTCACCCGTTCTTACCACATGACATATTGTAGCAATCTCCGCAATGAAACTCAAATACTCCCCATTAAGGAATCCCTTGAGCTGCTGAGTCGGTAGTATCTTCTTCAAGATCAGATCCCCGGCCACCCGTCTCATAGAACGGTCATTACCTGCAGCGGCCTTCACGGTATCAAACACATCTCGCTGTCTCAGAGCAGTCTATCGGTGTTGCACTTGCTGGATGGTTGCGTCGTCCAGGTCGTATTTCTGTCGGCAGCTATGGCGAGGTAGGTGGTGGAATCTTTCTTTGCGAGGACGAAGGTCAGTAACGTGTTCAGCAACAGTCTTCCCGCCATTTCCTCGACCGAGAAAATATAACCCCGCCTTTTTCGTACTACATTTTTGTAGCTGCGGCCTGGGTACAGTGTGACCCTCGCCTCCAATCAACATAAGATGGGCTTGCGGCCTCTACACAGGGCCCTCCCTGCCACGCGGAAGAGCAAACGCTCGCCCATCTATTTTCGTGCAAAGCGACTCCAACAGCCTCTAACTTCCTAAAAATTCCGAACAATCACTCGTTAATTTTTTAAATATTATTTGGATGTAAAGCTTTGAAATAATAGCTGGTACCTGTGCCACTTCCAGAGAACGAAAGCATTGTTCCTCGATTATGATGGGACCCGTATCATGCATATGAAGGATGAAAAATGTTCCAAGTCAGGCAGTGAATCTTCTACCTAAGACCTGCGAGTAGTAGCAGCTTAAATTTGAACTTGACTCCTTCTCCCACTGATTCCTTTCCATGTCATATCAAAGATACCTTAAAGAAGCCGTAACTATCCACTATCTAATACTCATGACGGCGTCCCGATCGTAATAACTTAATAACTAACTGAGAGACAAGCACAATTATAATTTCGAGCACTGGATTCAGATTCTTGAAAACCCTGTAAGAAAATGCAATTGCAATTAGCACTGCTAGAAAGCCCTACATAGGATTAAACTGTAGGCTAAGTAGTACCGTACCATCCCAGGAAATGACGGGCGAAAAAAAAAAAAAAAAAAACTGGTACTTGCTTTCACATTTTTTTCATGTTTTTAATGAAAAAAAAAATTGAAAACGAAAATTTTTTATATTTTTTTCGCCCGTCGTTTTCAGGGATGGTGCGGCACTATTTAGCCTACAGTGTAAGCCTATGTGCGGCTTTCTAGCACTACTAGTTTTCACACAGAAAGTTTTCTATAGTGTGACCATTTTAACAAGGCAGTTCGATCGTGGTCAAATTCCTCTATAGCGGTGCCAATTTTGTGGATATTTCTGAGATTTCGATCTATATACAGGTAGTGGGCGGGGTCAAGATATGGGCCGAACAAAATCTCAGAAATACCCCTAGAATTGACAAATCAATAGAGCAATTTGACCAAGGCTGAACTGCCTTGATAAGATGGTCAGACTATAGACATGTTACCCAAATAACTCTTACAACGGTTACACGACAACTGGTCTGTAGTAGCTATGCGAACATCGCAGGCATAGTTTAGGGAGAACCAACTCCCACACACCAGTCGTAATAGTACCATATGAAGGCTCCTTGAGGTGATATTTTAATTGGTTTGGAGACATTTTCTGCCGCCCCAAATCCATCAATTTAAAAATGTGCAAATCAATGAATTAGTCACGCGAGGTAATTCATACATAACAGGAAAGTACGATCACGGATAAAAGTGCAGTAATGATAAATATATTAATTTCTTTCAAAGAGATTGAGGTTAAATTTTTAATGCCTACACATAGTCAATATTGCATTTTACTCGATGACAGCTAAAATTTCAGGTCAAACAAAACGTAAAAAATCCTAACACAGTGGTTTCCACAACAGCCAAACTTTCTTCCCGAATAATGTTAAAGATCCTATTAAGCGACAGTCTCGGAAATTCTTTAGAAGGAAGTAGCTTTCAAATTGAACTTACAATAATAAGAGAACAATATAGTGTATATTCCAATCTCAACAAGCGAAGAGGGAACTATCTGTCTAGCCTAATGTATGAAAATCTTTTTCAGAGAATATAATGCTACAGCACAAGAATAAGGTTAATCCATACAGACCCTCACCAACAAAATATATATAGCTACTGTAAATGAATAGGGAAACAGTTGCGGGATGCAGAGTGCTCTGCTTGTATACTCTGGTACCTGAGATCACTTCCTTGCCAGGCAAATGAATTCTTGCAATGCTTGGCATGCAGCCTTAGCATTCCTGACGTTCCCAGTCCACTGCGGGGATAATGGCTGTCACCACATATGGCGACGGTTGGAGGGTCGTAGTTGGCACATGGGCTTTCCGTCTCTTACGCCATAGCTGTGACACTGTGGGACCGGCTGCAGCCAAGCGCTCTTTTAAGACCTGGAAAGCATCTGTCTGTAGTAGGAACCAGCGCACGTGGATTTCTCAGCTGGAGTGTGTTGCACTAGTCTCGACTACTAATCTTTAACTCTAATTCGCAGCGACTGCAACGTCACACGCAGCCCTGAAAAAAGAACTAAGTAATTGCATTTATTTTTCATGATAAAAAATTAAGGCATTGCAGCGTACTACGTACGGGAAACTCCAGAAAATAACTTGTTTATAGAGCTTCTGAAGTGCAGTAAACAGCATTCAAGAATAATCCTTGACACAACAAATACAGCAGAGGTTCAAGGTGCCCTAATACGTCCGCAGTGGCTGATCGGTGTGTCAAGAAACAATGTTGCTTGCTCCACCACTCTCCAGCTAGCGGACCAAGTGTTCAAGGAATGAACTGCCGAGCGAAATAACACTGAGTTGAGTGAGCGATTTGTGTGTAAAGAAAAGTTCTCAATTGATATACCATGAGCAATGCCTACAAGACATATCACAGTCTCAAGAGATGCGTGGTTTATCAAATTGCTATAAGGAGCTGCTTATATATTCAGATCTAAAGAAAGAAGTACAAGCAGGGCTAAGCAAACATTTGTGAAATTATATGTAAGAAAATGAACCACCAAAAATAGAGTCATTCATTCAAAATATATTGAGACGGAAATGCAGTAAAAAACGTACCTATTAGTTCGGCTCGTCTGAGCGTCCATCAACATCAGCTGCGTAGCTCTGCTTCTACTAATACGTTGAACTCAGAGAGACAAGCCGACATTGCAGTAGCGATATTTCCAGAGATAAAAATGGAAAGTACAAAGAGACGACCGTAATCCAGCCTTCAGCCCCGGGGGGGAAGGCTCGCGCGACGAGCGACATTACGTTCGCAATTAACGAAACTTGCGGCGATGACTAGGGACGAGCAACGACAGCCTTCCTCTCACCGAAATGATCTTCAAGCAGGCCGTCCCGTTATGCAACTATAAATTTTATATCAGTTGCCAAAGATGATCAAATGAAGGGCCTCTCTTTCATTCTAAGTGAAGTGTTAATTCACATTAGTTTGTTAAATTTAATGCATCGATTTTCATATCCACCGTCATTGAACGACAGAAAAATGGACATCTAGCATCTCAATAAGGAAATCAGAGAGGAGAGATAACAACGCTTTTAAATAGCAAGTTAGGACGACAGGGAAGAACAGAAACAACATTTCCACAATGAATTGAAACAAAGAAGAATGCACGATGCCGTCTCGCAACGGCAAAGAAAAAAAGTAGCCCATTACATTGCTCTTTACTTCATACTGTTCGAATACAGCTGACAAAGACCAACTCATGTTGGCTCTTCCGTTTTTCTCAAGGCGTCTCTTTGGTAATCACGTAAGTGGAGTGTGTAACGCCACATAAACTTCGTCGAAAGACCTACTAAGTTGTAACTTATAGAGAGTACCTACCACAGGAATTTGGGACATGATGACAAGCTCTACGACGCAAAACTTTTTCTTCTTCTTCATTTTTTTTTTTCGGACAGTCTACAGTTCAGTGTCAGTCTTGGGTGTCAATTTTGATCCAAAGTTGACGTTTGAGCCCCACAACCGTTCGGTTGCCTCACGAGCATCGCAGAAAATCGGTTTTATGCGACGTGCTTGGAGGGTATTTGGCTCGGTAGAGTTGACATGTCGCTGCTTTAATTGCTGTATCCCCCCCCCCTTCTGGAATACTGCTCTGTAGTCTGCGGTTCTGCTGCCGATGGTCATCTCAGTTTGCTTGACAGAGTGGTTCGGCAGTGTGCGTTCATGCTGGATGGTGTTGTGCCTTGTGATCTGGCGCATCGTCGCACAGTTGGTGGGGTCTGTTTTCTCTATAAAATATCTAATTGCTCTAGTCATCCACTGTCGGATTTTCTTCCGGAGTCATTTGTTCGGGTGAGGTATACTAGGCGTACAGGTGCTCTTCATGAGTTGAGTATGCCTTGGAACCGGTACGATGCCGTATTCTCGTTCGTTTTTTCCACCGTGTGTGGATGTTTGGAATGGTCTTGATAGTTCTGTCATTGCTGGAACGGGTATTGGCAGCATTAAAGTATCTGTACACAGAGCTATTTTGTGATCTCCGATATTCTCTTTCTTTCTTTTTTTCGCTCGCTGGGTTGGTTACGTGAGGATTTGTTGACCTTATGGAGTTGACTCAGTTCCCACGTGGCCAGTTTGTTGTATTTTAATAATAATATGAATATTAGTCTTAATGAGGCTGTGTCACCGGTTCTTAGTCCTATTATGTTCCTACGGGGAAAAATCTTTGTAGCGAGGTGGCACAGCCTGGTATAAGCATGGTTAACCCTATTAGTACAGCGTATCAGTGAAATGATCGTGTACATTGTAGTAAAAGCATGAAATTTGGTCTATAGATACAGTGCCGTCCAAAACTAAGTATCAAATTTTCAAACGCATAACATTTCTCTAACCATGCCAGGTACTTCTTCTTCTGCACACTATTAGCCACTAAGATGTTGATTATTGTGTTAAATTTTGAAACATGCATGAAGGATAATAAAATAGCTATGAACGAAAAGCTTTTGTCTTGAAATTTATAACGTCCAAAACTAAGGGACAAACTAGAAAAAAATGCATTTAACTAAATATTTTGTTAGAAATACAGTATTTAGCAAAATTGTGGTGAACAATCAATATTTGGTAAATAGTCCCTTGCTTTCGATTACAGCTGCACAACGTCGACTACATTACCGAATGAGACTCTGACAATCAACAGCAATTTTCGCCCATTGCTCTTGAAGTTTCATCCAAAGATCTTCCGTATTGATAGGGTTTCTTGCCATAACTTTCACCTCTAGTGTTTTCCAAAGTTCTCGATTGGATTTAGGTCAGGACTTTGTGGTGGCCATCCATAACTTCGAGATCTTGCTGCTCAAGGTAACTCGTGACTGTCTTTGCCTTGTGGCAGGGGGCATTGTCTTGCATGAAGATAGGGCTGGGGACACCTGAGTTTACAATATTAGGCACAACAATACCTTCCAACAGATATTTATATACCTGAGCATTCACACGGGTTTGCAAACGAACGAGAGGCGATGTCCCTTGACTAGAGAACATACCTACCGAAAACCATCACGCTCCCGTCGCCAAACTTCACAGTCTTCCTAGTACACTTTACACTTCTATAATTTCTCACCTCCACCTCTTCTAACAAAGTTCTTACCGTCATTACCAAACAAATTGAACTTGCTTTCACCACTGAAAAACACTCTAGCCCACTTTTCACAAGACCAGTTAACATGCTTGTTTGCAAACTCTAATCTCTTTTTCCGGTTCTTGGCACTCACAAGCGTATTCTTCTGTGGGCGTTTTGCAAATAACCATATTTCTTGAAGGCGCCGAGAAACGGTCTAACGTGAGACGTTCATACATGTTGTGTCATTCATTTCCCTACTTATCGCAGCTGAGGACTTAGAACGATCCTTCAATGACGTACGCTGGATGACTTTGTCCTCTCTATCTGACGTTTTACGGGGCCTGCCGGCTTTTTAGGGGCACCAATGCAGCCGGTTTCATCGTACGACTTCACTATTCTGCCCACAACACTTTTCGACCAGTTCACCTTCTCAGAAATGTCTCTAATAGTGAAATTATTTTCGTGCAAGTTGATGATATCTTGTCGCAGGATATAATCAACTTTGTGACGTGGTGCCATCATGTAACGAACAACAATGTTTACAAATGGCAGTGTCAAACTTTGTCTTCGATGTAAATAAATACGGACTGAATAAGAAATTAACTAATTTTTTTTTCAGTTTGGACGTTATAAATTTAAAGAGAAAAGCTTTTCGTTCATAACTTTTTTATTATCCTTCATACATGTCTCAAATTTTAACACAATAATCAACACCTTACTGGCTAATAGTGTGCAAAAGAAGAAGTAGCTACCTAGCATGGTTAGAAAAAAGTTATGCCGTTTTGAAAATTTGTCCCTTAGTTTTGGACTATACTGTACTTTAGAACATGTTGACTACTATTAAAAATGGAGGCACTGCATAAAATACGAATTTTTAAGATGGCCGCCAAATCAAATATGGCTGCCGGTGAGTTGTCACATTTATTTCGGTTTAAACCACGATAATCTACCAACAAATGCATGAAATTTGGTACACTGATATTTTACAATGTGCCAATTAACATGAAATAAAACAACAAATTGTAGAGTTTGAGATTTAAAGATGGCTGCCAGAAAAAGCATGGCGGACCTTAGAAAGCATGTTGACAATTAGACCTCAGTGTAAAATTTTCAGTTTCGAAAATTAAGCCATGAAATTTGGCAGAAAATTACCTTGTGATACTGATCTGCGTTATGGAAAAAGTGGCTGCATAGAAATTATATAAATTTTAGAAAAAACTGCCCATCCAATATGGCCCACATAAGGTGTACAGTGGTCATGTACTGAGTACGTTATACAGTATTTCTTCACATCAAATACATTCTGCTCCATAAACAATGGAAGCATGCCATTTTGTGTACAGATAAAAATGCTCTCGTACTAATATGAAGAAAACTCTAAATAAAAATAATTTCAAAATGGCCACAATATGAAATATGGCCCACCCAGAGATTAAAATAATGCATACTGTATATTTATCATAAAATTTAGTTTACTCTCTTGTAGGAGTTTTAACAATAACCAACAAACATAACCTTCGATCAGACTCAGAATCCTTTCTACTGTATTATGACGTGTAAAATAAAGACTTCTTGGGTTTACATGAAGAAAAAGAACCAACGTTTGTGTCTGACATTAAAAAAAGTTGCTCACAGTATTCAGAAGGATGGAAATCTTTTTTTGACAATGAATCTTCAGAACTGGTTGTTCTCTATTCAGGAGACATGATTGAGCAATACAACAAATTTCTCAATGAGAAACTGTCAAGAGGTTAAAACCGTTGTTCATATCCACTCGAGAGGAACAATGACCCGATAATCTCAAGGCCTAGAGTTAAGAAAAGCACAGTGCCTACTCGGGCATTTTCTTCTAAGCAAGACTGCAACTTATTTGTAGGACAGTACAGGGCTAGCAGAATCTAATTAGATATGCATCTCTGATATGATATAGCACAAAATTCAATAAGTTATTGGTTTTTAATAAACATGAACGATAGTTAACCCTAACTCTTCTAACAGTCAAACGGATTCCTGAAAAGAAACACATTAACTCATCCTTTCAGTTCTGTGACTAAAATTGGATACTTTCTAGAAGTAAAACTGTTTACTTTGCAAACATGTTTATGAATAAAAACCAAAAGAGTTGAACAAAAAAACATGTTTTTTTTTTGTTGGTTTAAACCATGTTTTATTTTATTTGGTTTAAACCATTTTTCTTAAACCAGCCAACCCTGCCGACAATTGTGTATTATTATATTGTGGAAATTTCTATATGTACATCTTTCTTGTCACGCTCATAACAAAACAAGCAAAAAATGAGCAAGGTTACAAATTTTGTAAATACGTTGCGTTTTTATGGAGATCGGGAAGCAAAAATTAAGTAAGTTTGCAGAAGATAGCCAAAGTGTGTACTTTGTACTTATAATTCAATACACAAACTTCTTGCTCAGCTAACGTTAAAAAACAAACAATGAAGATATTTACAGCTTATCTCAAGGCTGCCATGGGGTCTGATTTTTATTAGCTACTTTCTCTATACACTGAAATTATAATGAGAGTATTTTCTCTCCGTTCACGACATACAAATTGAGTAAAGAAACACAGGAGAGGCAATTTTTCACGATGCAGTAGGTGCAGAGTTTTTTTTCAGTTTCCTTTCTTTCTTTCTTTGACGAAGCAGTTTCCGCTTGAGCCAAAAACAAGTCGATGGATTAAAGGTGCAACATACCGTATCTAGTTACCTACCAGGCGCGTGCCGTCAGGGTAGGCAAGGTAGGCAGTGCCTACCCTGCAGGAAAAAAACTAAGCAGTTACATTTCTTAAGACAACATAATTATGACCATTAATTAGTACATTCATAAAGCAGAAAACTCGTACTACAGCATTTTTGAACGTCTGGTAAGCATCATTTGCCTCTGCCGACGTATCGCTGAGAGAAAACTACGGATATTATTGTGCGAAGCACGATCCGTCGCAACGAGCGGCAGCGTTGTCAACCAAAGGGCGGTAAAGGCAGAAAACAGTGTGCCTTTGGGCAAAGAGGTTTAATCGACTAGTAAACCTCCTTACATTTAGTGCAGTTCCCAGTGTATGCCAGTGCTCGGGCGCCGCGCTTACAAGTTTTATTGACAATATGTGATAAGTTACATCTCATTTTGTTCTCAATTTGTACTTTATTACAATAAAAAGTATTTGTCAGAAGATATCTTCAGCGCTAGCTGAAGATGCACCAGAATTTAACGATCTAAAACGAAAGAAGAGAACGAAAGTTGTTAGGACATGTGAATGAGTATGGTACAAAAAAAGTGCTTGCGCTGGTATCTAAAAGACACTTTAGTTAAAGAAAAATAATATTCTGTGCAGTTGTGCGAACATTCTAAAAAAATAACAGTAGGATTTACCGTTTTCAAAAGGTTACAGTTCATCTCATATTGTTTGATTAGCAGATATGAATACATTCGACTCTTTCGTAAAGAGCTATGGAAAATTTTTCGTCATTATAAGTTAAGAAACAAATTTGAGCAAAATTTACAATGGACTGCGACTGGGAGGTAAATCAGTTTCAGCTTTGTTAAGTTAGGTTTTCGAACGCGGCCTCGAACGAAAGTTTCCCCCTGCCGTAAAATTTCTGTAACTAATGTAACTTACTACAGAGGTGGACTTCTACAGCGAAAACAATGAAAAGTCACACTAGGAGCAGAATGACTCATAAAAGGCTTACAACACTTACATTAACATCTATTGAAAAAGAAAGACTGAAGAAATTGGGCTAAAATTCACCTTTCGACTTCTATGAGAAAGTAACAGATTGTTCGTTACTATGGAAGGAGTATAGATTTCCTCTGCAAATAGTCAAATCTTATGGGAACACAATACCTTAAAATTTTTCACATTCCTTCAAACATTTTGATGATGCCTACCCAGAGCACATTCCCACCGCACATGCCTCGACTACCTACAAATGTAGGATATGCAGCGAGGTAGTAAATTCAGGGATGCTTCACTGCTTTCTAATATAATTCATTTTCGCAAGTATTATACGGGAAGTAGTGTAATTCTCAGAGGGATAGAAACAGAGAGCACTCACCACTTACGATAATTTGAGTAGGCTGTGGTAGCGTATCCTTCAGAAGCATATTAATGACAAAAGCACGAGTATAATCAACGGGGAAGGGTCATCAGAAATCTCTTGCTGTCATTTTTGCGAGCGCGGGCAACCTAGTAAATATATAAATAGATAAGAACCCATTGATCTTTATCATATTGTCGACTAGCATAACCGGCCGTCAAAAATTATGGCAAATAAATTATGATGATACGTCTAGGCGTATTACTTTTGTTACTAATTTCCTCAACTCAGACATGTTCACTCCTGCTGAGAAGCGCAATTTTTGCTTGTGTTCATTGGCACGCAAGAAAAAATTAGTATCAGCTCGCAATGAAGCCTCACTGACATAAATTTCGGCTCGGTATCGCAGCTACGCCATGATATCATATTACTCATTTTTTTTACTCTAGCAAAGAGAAGAAATTAAATTGGAAAAACAACTGCTGAAAACAAATCCTCGAGTTTTCACCAGTCTGCTGTAAAGAGAAGATTATTTTGAGCTTTGTTGCGTTGAATTAAGCATCACCTCAAAGCAGCTGATGTTTGTACGTTAGAAGAGTACAAAACAAAATGGGTCAAAGTGCTGAGAGACGGAACAAGAAATGCATCCAACTATAAACTTCACATAGTACGGCCAGCATCTGCAACCTGGTTTATTTTTCACCTATCAGTTTTTAACAACGAAACGTGACAGGATGGCCACAGTTTTCAGCATGGCCTGATTCTCGCCCGTTTTCTTCAAACGTGATAGAAATTGGACAGATAAACAAACATAAATACATACCTATCGGTCTTTATTACATTGTAGATATATTGAATAGTTAAGGTTCAATTTGCACAACAAAGCCGATCTCTCAGAGGAAGAAAGAAGGAACATATAGTATGTCGACAGAAACGTGAAATTCATTCACGGGAGTGTTCCCCCGCAGGATCAGCACCCATGGGAACAGCAAGTGGGAGAAGATAAGGAACAACTAAGGAAAGTAACATCAGTAGTGTAAAAAAATAAAAAACATATAGTGTCCACGAAGGAAAGACACCCTGAAGGCGCTAATGCAAAGGTCACTTACAAGGTCCCACTGGGATCGCTGCTCCCCATAACATAGGATGACAATCATATATCTATTACACTTCCAAAATTGGGCCTTCTATTAGCCGAAAATACGGGAATATAATATATCGGATGGAGGAGAAAGTTAAATTCAGTATTTCAAATCCAGATGTTACAGCTGTCATGCTACAAATATCAGGTGCACCTTATGCACCTTTAGTTATGATTCAACGGGCGGCACATGCACATCAGTGAATTCAAAGGTTTTACATGATGGCGCCCCTGCCCCGCAAGCACCTCTCCTTCCCTCATACAGCTTTTTTTTTACCTCGGTATTAATTAATCACTAGTTATACCACCCCGTGGTCCCCTCAGATATTTTTATCGCCCCGAGCAGCGGGGGGAGGGGGCGGGCATGAGGGAAGGGGAGTTACGCTAGCAATGGTGAACAATTGGCTAAGATCGTAAATGCAAATGGCAGCATCGCCACAGAACGTTGTTACTTGAGGAATTTCGCAGTTTATAAAGCTGCATTTAAACCCAAGAGCGTTCAAAACTTATTTTAGATATGTAACTATTAAAGAACACCTGACCGATAATTTAAAATCTCATATGTGCACTTCAACTAATACCACTGCCAGTGCTAAATGCTAACACAGTATAGGGGGAAGAAAAAAAGAGTACTCATACGATACGTGAGCAGGCAGTAGCTGTTCTGAGGGAATGTACATATATATATATATATATATATATAGTGGCACATGAAAGACATTCCGCCCTGCCAATAATATCGTAAGATTCTAAACTGTATTACAATAGATTCATTGTCCTGTGAATTCCATTTCTTTACCCAATGTACAAATTTCCATGATACTTTAATCCATATTTTCTTAAAAACGTGGTGCAACTACAATGCAAAAGGCAACAAGAAGCTCCGAAGTTTAGAATTAAACATTAATGCATTACATATTTCCGCATTTCACATTTCACTAACAGTTGCTCTACTGCAGTCAACTTTGTCCTTGATATGCCTCGTCTTTTTCTCAGTGATCGTCAGAAATTTATAGGACTCCTTGATACTGGATTATCCAACCGAGAAATGGGCAGAAGACTCAACTGTGACAGAAAACAGTTCGATTGAGTGCGCAAAGTCATCAGAAAACTAGCAAAAAACTAGCAGTGTTCGAGATAACCCAACTCGGGTGTCCCCGGGCCACCTCCCAAAGTGAAGGTCGCGTCTTGGAAATCCGAAGCATTAGGAACAGATTTGAAACTGCTCCTGAGCTTCAAAAACGTTGTGACCCTCTAGGAAAGTGCTGGTTCTGCGATCAAGAATAAGTTGAAAGAATTTGAGTAGAGAGGCTGCATCGCAAGACGCAAGCCGATGATATCAAGGGAGAACCGAAAGCGTCGTTTGCAATTAGTCTAAAAGCAGGAGGATCGTGACGCGTGTTAAGCCCGGTGTCCACCTAACAAACTTCCTTGGTGCTAGCAGCCTAGAGCTAACGCAGCTTATCCGACGGCGTAATCGTGGCCGTGACTTCAGCATGACGTCAATGAAAATCGTTCTCAAATTCTTATAGTATCGATCGTTCTGGATTGAAATTGTTCAAAATTAGGAGGGTAGTTGAAAGTTTGACACTGGTGCGAAAGATAGGTGAAGATTTTGTCCCATGAGTACAGTTTCAACGATACAAGGTGCATGGAGGAGGTTCTGTCATTGTTGGGGTATCAATCAGCGTTCATGCATGGTCCAAGGCCTCCAGTTCACATAAACACCCGATTTAGTTCGTCCAAATGCGTGGACATGTTGGCTGAACATATTGCTCTCCATTATGATAATTTGTGAGTTCAATCGTAATGCAAGCAGACAACTGTTCCAATGCACACAACGGCCACGGTCGACAGATTCCTATAGAACCATCGATTCCATCTTTGGATTGGCCTGCCCAGTCATCAGACTTGAATCCAATAGGAAATGTATGGTACTATATCAAGAACCAGCTACGCAGCGAAAATGTTCATTATCTTGACGAATTGCGGTACGCCACGCACTTCCATCGGAGTTCAATAGGAAACTACCCGAGGAAACACCAAACAGATTGCGTGCTGTCAAAACACAAAAGGGTTATGCTACTAAATATTGACATTTTTGCAAATAATATTGATTAAAATATTCATTAACCTAATATTTTTCCATTATACAGACTTTCTTTTCCTAGACAATTTGATATCTTATTTTTAAGACTGAAACACAATCTTAATTGTTCTTCATAAAGCGGTATAGCAATTGAAAGAAGAACTATTGATTAATCGGTTGCTATATACTTCGTAATTTATTATGATGAGCAATCAAAAATTTCCCGTAATATAGAATTATATGGCCATGTTACCAGCGCGGAATTTCTTTCTGGCGTTACTGTATACGATGCATAGAACACAGTTATCGTAACATGACCATATAACCAACCCAATACGTAAATACTGTAGGTTTAAGCACTAGCAGGCTCTGCAGACAGGCTTTATTCATTACAAGAAACACTCGCTGCCGGAAAAACAACACTCGTAAAGAAGATACTTGGATCCGGATATTCTTTGTCACTCATAACCGCATTAATTAATTCAACAGAGCACGAGCGGACCCACCATGAAAAAACTACCTACTCGGCAAATATTCATAAACGCAACTATAGCTTTCAGGTCGAGTCACAAAGTTTTGAGGCAGTAAGTCCTAGTGGGACAATTAAAAATTGCGTATAATCTCGGCTGTGAAGCACCTCGCATCAGCACTCCACCCGAAAAAAATATTACCAGCGAAAATGTTTAGTTAAGCCTCCGCTTCCACTACAGCGGCGATCTGACAGAGACAAAACAAGGGACACATAGACTGACATAGTGCGCTGATGAAATGTGAAACTCATGCACGAAGGATACACAGGATCAACGCGCATACGAACAGCAAGTGAGAAAAGAAGAGAATGAACAGAAGAAAGTAAGATCAGTAGGAGTGTGAGGTCGGATGGAAGCAAAATAGGCACCAAAAGAGTCTCGATAGCCTTGCTAATGGCTAAGGTATCCCATCTTATATACAAGGTCCTCTGGGGTCCATGCTCCCCGTAACATAGGACGATTAAACCTGACTAACCTAACCCTATGGCCTATGGCCCATCCTGTACCCCCTGAGGGGGCGGTGATGTTTATAGACTTGAACACATGGCCGCAATACGTCTCCCCTCATAGTTGATATTTATCGCATGAAGGGCGGAAATTACAAATTTATCAACGCAGTTGATTTAAAGCGAGCCAGCAACCCTCGAAACTACGGACGAGGTGCAAGTTAAATCAATCCCCTTGAAATTGTGTTGCAAATGCTTCAAGCACAGCAGTCCTGCATTACTATAAGGTGAAAATTTAGTTAACAAAATTAGTTCGACACCTACTCCGGCTGAAATGCAACTACGACAATGTACATCTCCAGTAACCAAAGGTTGCGATACAATAAAAAAAGCAAAAGCCACTTCATTAGAGCAGGATCAGTGTCGATAATAGTTTACTGCCTAGACAGTGAACAGCGGCAGACATTGCAACGACGGCGGGAACCTAAGATGTTTTACGAAGCTGACGAAATTTGATTGCCTAAAGTATTTGATTACATTATTACATTCAGCACAGGTATGCTTCCGGTTACAAGAGAGGAAAGGGAAGAAGCATGTGCATCTAGAATAAAAATGAGGGGCCGTTATAGGTATGATAGAAGTGTAGGAATGTGAACA
>LQNS02278146.1:1176209-1193040 GCA_001587735.2 Parhyale hawaiensis | reverse complement strand
TTCGTAGCTATTGTTACCCTATGTACTGTAACTCGCTTTGGTCGAACTTTAAGCAGAAGACCATTGGGCGCCTACGTGTGGCTTATAATGACATATTTCGCCGGCTTATGAATGTACCTAGGTCGTAAAGTGCTAGTGTGATATTTGCTCATAAGTATACTGACTGTTTGAAGGTCAGAGCAAGGAAATGTGCTTACAGTCTCCAATCCAGGATAGAAAAATCAGCTAATTCGCTGATAAACGTGGTCTGCGATGGCCCTTGCTACAGACTGTCAAATATGTATAGCCGATGGCAGGGCATACTCTTACCAAACAGAGGCCAAACAATGAGCCGGAATGCGGTGTAACGTGTACTACGGCTATCAAGCGCTCTCTGTATTTAATTTAAGTCTAGTGATAAGCTATGTTTAACATGACTATTGTACCACCCCTGTGAGTACCTAATAAAGTTGATTGATTGAATTATGATGCCCTCGGACCCGTATCATGCATATGAAGGGTGAAAAATGTTCCAAGTTAGACAGACAGTGAATCTTCTACCTTAGACCTACGAGCAGTAGCCGTTTAAATTTAAACTTGACTCTTTCTCCTATTGATTCCTTTCTATGTCATATCAAAGATACCTTAAAGAAGCCCTAAGTATCCACTATCTAATACTCATGACAGCGTCCCGATCGTACTAACTTAATAACTAACTGAGAGACAAGCACAATTGTTATTTCGAGCACTGGATTGAGATTCTTGAAAACCCTGTTAGAAAATGCAATTGCAATTTGCAGTGCTAGAAAGCCGTACTTAGGCTTAAACTGTAGGCAAAGTAGTACCACACCATCCCAGAAAATGACGGCCGAAAAAACAATAAAAGAAGAAAAAATGGTAGTTGTTTTCACAGTTTTTCAGGTTTTTCGTGAAAAAAAAATTGAAAACCACCACCATTTTTTATATTTTTTTCGCCCGTCGTTTTCAGGGATGGTGCGGCACTACTTAGCCTACAGCTTAAGCCTATTTACGGCTTTCAAGTGCTGCTAGTTTTCACACGGGAAGTTTTTTAGTGCCAAGTGGACGGGTACTATAGTGTGACCATTTTAACAAGGCAATTCGATCGTTTTCAAACTTCTCTATAGCGGTGCCAATTCTGTGGATATTTCTGAGATTTATCTATATACAGGTAGTCGGAGGGGCTAAGATATGGGGCGAACAAAATCTCAGAAATACCCCTAGAATTGACAAATCAATAGAGCAATTTGACCAAGGCTGAACTGCCTTGATAAAATGGTCAGACTATCGACATGTTACCCTAATAAATAGCTCTTACTACGGTTACACGACAACTGGCCTGTAGTAGCTATGCAAACATCGCAGGCATAGTTTAGGGAGCACCAAGTCCCACACACCATTCGTAATAGTACCATATGAAGGCTCCTCGAGGTGATAATTTAATTGGTTTGGAGACATTTTCTGCCGCCTCAAAGCTATCAATTTAAAAATGTGCAAATCAATAAGAGTCACGCAAGGCAATTGATACATAACAGGAAAGTAGGATCACGGGTAAATTCTTGAAACTATATTAGTTAAGAACTTTCCATAAAGATCGCACACAGGTGTCAAGCCTTCATTTCGCTCAGATTGGTGCTATGGAGAGGCTGTAGCTGTGTTGACACCAAGAACAACTTCACGTACAAAATGTTCTATCGTTTCTCGTGAAATATGTTTTCAAGTGCAGTAATGATAAATATTCTAATTTCTTCCAAAGACATTTAGGTTTAATTTTTAATGACTACACATAGTCAATATTGCACTTTACTCCATGACAGCTAGAATTTCAGGTCAAACAAAACGTAAAAAATCCTAACACAGGGGTGTCCACAACTGCCAAACTTTCTTCCCGAATAATGTTAAAGATCCTATTAAGCGACAGTCTCGCAAATTCTTTAGAAGGAAGTAGCTTTCAAATTGAACTTACAATAATAAGAGAACAATATAGTGTAGCTATATTACAATCTCAACAAGCGAAGAGGGAACTATCTGTCTAGCCTAATGTATGAAAATCTCTCAGAGAATACAATGCTACAGCACAAGAATAAGGTTCATCCATACAGACCCTCACCAACAAAATATATACATATACTGTAAATGAATAGGGAAAGAGTTGCGGGATGCAGAGTGCTCTGCTTGTATACTCTGGTACCTGAGATCGCTTCTTCGCCAGGCAAGTGAATTCTTGTAATGCTTGGCATGCAGCTTTAGCATTCCTGACGTTCCCAGTCCACTGCGGGGATAATGGCTGTCACCACATATGGAGACGGTTGGAGGGTGGTAGTTGGCACATGGGCCTTCCGTCTCTTACGCCATAGCTGTGACACTCTGGGATAGGCTGCAGCCAAGCGCTCTTTTTAGACCTGGAAATCATCTGTCTGTAATAGAAACCAGCGCACGTGGATTTCTCAGCTGGAGTGTGTTGCACAAGTCTCGACTACAAATCTTTAACTCTAATTCGCAGCGACTGCAACGTCACACGCAGCCCTGAAGAAAGAACTAAGTAATTGCACTTATTTTTCATGATAAAAAATTAAGGCATTGCAGCGTACTATGGGAAACTCCAGGAAATAACTTGTTTATAGAGCTTCTGGACTGCAGTAAACAGCATTCAAGAATAATCCTTTACACAACAAATACAGGAGAGGTTCAAGGTGCCCTAATACGTCCGTAGTGGCTGATCAGTGTGTCAAGAAACAATGTTGCGTGCTCCACCACTCTCCAGCTAGCGTACCAATTGTTGAAGGAATGAACTGCCAAGCGAAATTACACTGTGTTGAGTGAGCGATTTGTGTGTAAAGAAAAATTCTCAGTTGATATACCATGAGCAATGTCTACAAGACATATCACAGTCTCAAGAGATGCGTGGTTTATCAAATTGCTATAAGGAGCAGCTTATATATGCAGATCTAAAGAAAGAAGTACAAGCAGGGCTAAGCAAACACTTGTCACTTGTGAAACTATATGTAAGAAAATGAACCACCAAAAACAGAGTCATTCTTTCAAAATATATTGGACGGAAATGCAGTAAAAAACGTACTAGTTCGGCTCGTCTGAGCATCCATCAATGCGGCGTACATCAGCTGCGTAGCTCTACTTTTACTAATACGTTGCACTCAGAGAGACAAGCCGACATTGCAGTAGCGATATTTCCAGAGATAAAAATGGAAAGTACAAAGAAACGACCGTAATCCAGCCGTCAGCCCCCCCCCCCCTTCCGAGCGCGCTGCTCGCTGTAATGCAAGCGTTAATTGCTTTGAACGCCGCTACTGATCCCTGCTCGTTGCTGTCGGAAGGAGAGTGGCTTTACTAGAAGTTCGTCCGGCAGGGCACTAGCAACTATAAATTTTATATCAGTTGCCAAAGATGATCAAATGAAGGGCCTCTCTTTCATTCTAAGTGAAGTGTTAATTCACATTAGTTTGTTAAATTTAATGCATCGATATTCATATCCACCGTCATTGAACGACAGAAAAATGGACATCTAGCATCTCAAAAAGGAAACATGGAGGAGAGATAACAGCGCTTCGAAATAGCAAGTTAGGACGACAGGGAAGAACAGAAACAACATTACCACAATGAATTGAAACAAGGAAGAATGCACGATGCCGTCTCGCAACGGCAAAGAAAAAAGTAGCGCATTACATTGCTCTTTACTTCATCCTGTTCGAATACAGCTGACAAAGACCAACTCATGTTGGCTCTTCCGTTTTTCTCAAGGCGTCTCTTTGGTAATCACGTAAGTGGAGTGTATAACGCCACATAAACTTCGTCGAAAGACCTACTAAGTTGTAACTTATAGAGAGTACCTACCACAGGAATTTGGGACATGATGACAAGCTCTACGACGCAAAACATTTTCTTCTTCTTCTTTTTTTTTTCGGACAGTCTACAGTTCAGTGTCAGTCTTGGGTGTCAATTTTGATTCAAAGTTGACGTTTGAGCCCCACAACCGTTCTGTTGCCTCACCAGCATCGCAGAAAATCGGTCTTACGCGACGTGCTTGGTGGGTATTTGGCTCGGTAGAGTTGACACGTCGCTGCTTGAATTGCTGTATCCCCCCTTCTGGAATACTGCTCTGTAGTCTGCGGTTCTGTTGCCGATGGTCATCTCAGTTTGCTTGACAGAGTGGTTCGTCAGTGTGCGTTCACGCTGGATGGTGTTGTGCCTTGTGGTCTAGCGCAACGTCGCACAGTTGGTGGGGTCTGCTTTCTCTATAAAATATCTAATTGCCCTAGTCATCCCCTGTCGGATTTTCTTCCGGAGCCATTTGTTCGGGTGAGGTATACTAGGCGTACAGGTGCTCTTCATGAGTTGAGTATGCCCTGCAACCGGTACGATGTCGTATTCTCGTTCGTTTTTTCCATCGTGTGTGTATGTTTGCAATGGTCTTGATAGTTCTGTCATTGCTGGTACGGGTATTGGCAGCATTAAAGTATCTGTAAACAGAGCTATCTTGTGATCTCCGATATTCTCTTTCTTTCTTTTTTTTTTCGCTCGCTGGGTCGGTTACGTGAGGGTTTGTTGACCTTATGGAGTTGACTCAGTTCCCACGTGGCCAGTTTGTTGTATTTTAATAATATTAATAATAATATGAATGTTAGTCTTAAAGAGGCTGTGTCACCGGTTCTTAGACCTATTATGTTCCTACGGGAAAAATCTTTGTAGCGAGGTGGCACAGCCTGGTATAAACATGGTTTACCCTATTAGTACAGCGGATCAGTGAAATGATCGTGCACATTGCAGTAAAAGCATGGAATTTGGTCAGTAGATACAGTACCGTCCAAAACTAAGGGTCAAATTTTCAAAACGCATAACATTTCTCTAACCATGCCAGGTACTTCTTCTTCTGCACACTATTAGCCACTAAGATGTTGATTATTGTGTTAAATTTTTAAACATGCATGAAGGATAATAAAATAGTTATGAACGAAAAGCTTCTGTCTTGAAATTTATAACGTTCAAAACTAAGGGACAAATTAGAAAAAAATGCATTTAACTCAATATTTTGTTAGAAATACAGTATTTAGCAAAATGGTTGTGAACAATCAATATTTGGTAAATAGTCCCTTGCTTTCGATTACAGCTACACATCGTCGACTACATTACCAACTGAGACTCTGATAATCAACAGTAATTTTCGCCCATTCTTCTTGAAGTTTCATCCAAAGATCTTCCGTATTGATAGGGTTTCTTGCCATAACTTTCACCTCTAGTGTTTTCCAAAGAGATCTCGATTGGATTTAGGTCAGGACTTTGTGGTGGCCAATCCATAACTTCGAGATCTTGCTGCTCAAGGTAACTCGTGACTGTCTTTGCCTTGTGGCAGGGGGCATTGTCTTGCATGAAGGTAGGGCTGGGGACACCTGAGTTTACAATATTAGGCACGACAATACCTTACAACAGATATTTATACACCTGCGCATTTACACGGGTTTGCAAACGAACGAGTGGCGATGTCCCTTGACTAGAGAACATACCTACCGAAAACCATCACGCTCCCGCCGCCAAACTTCACAGTCTTCCTAGTACACTTCACACTTAATTTCTCACCTCCACCTCTTCTAATGAAGTTCTTACCGTCATTACCAAACAAATTGAACTTGCTTTCATCACTGAAAAACACTCTAGCCCAATTTTCATGGGACTAGCTAACATGCTTGTTTGCAAACTCTAATCTCTTTTTCTTGTTCTTGGCACTCACAAGCGGATTCTTCTGTGGGCGTTTTGCAAATAACCTTATTTCTTGAAGGCGCCGAGAAACGGTCTGACGTGAGACGTTCATACATGTTGTGTCATTCATTTCCCTACTTATCGCAGCTGAGGACTTAGAACGATCCTTCAATGACGTACGCTGGATGACTCTGTCCTCTCTAACTGATGTTTTACGGGGCCAACCGGCTTTTTAGGGGCACCAATGCAGCCGGTTTCATCGTACGACTTCACTATTCTGCCCACAACACTTTTCGACCAGTTTACCTTCACAGAAATTTCTCTAATAGTGAAATTATTCTTGTGCAACTTGATGATATCTTGTCGCAGGGTATAATCAACTTTGTGACGTGGTGCCATCATGTAACGAACTACAATGTTTACAAATGGCAGTGTCAAACTTTGTCTTCGATGTAAAGAAATACGGACTGAATAAGAAATTATCGAAACTTTTCTTTTTTTTTCCTTAGTTTTGGACGTTATAAATTTAAAGAGAAAAGCTTTTCGTTCATAACTTTTTTATTATTCTTCATACATGTCTCAAATTTTAACACAATAATCAACATTTTACTGGCTAATAGTGTGCAAAAGAAGAAGTGGCTACCTAGTATGGTTAGAAAAAAGTTCTGCCGTTTTGAAAATTTGTCCCTTAGAGTTTTGGACGGTACTGTACTTTAGAACATGCTGATTACTGTTGGAAATGGAGGCACTGCATAAAATACGAATTTCTAAGATGGCCGCCAAATCAAATATGGCTGCCGGTGAGTTGTCACATTTATCTCGGTTTAAACCACGATAATCTACCAACAAATGCATGAAATTTGGTGCACTGATATTTTACAATGTGCCAATTAACATGAAATAAAACAACAAATTGTAGAGTTTGAGATTTCAAGATGGCTGCCAGAACAAGTATGGCGGACCTTAGAATGCATGATGGCAATTAGACCTCAGTGTAAAATTTTCAGTTTCGAAAATTAAGCCATGAAATTTGGCAGCAAATTACCTTGTGGTACTGATCTGCGTTATGGAAAAAGTGGCTGCATAGAATTTATATAAATTTTTGATAAAACTGCCCATCCAATGTGGCCCACGTAAGGTGTACAGTGGTCATGTACTGAGTACGTTATACAGTATTTCTTCACATCAAATACATTCTGCTCCATAATCAATGGAAGCATGCCATTTTGTGTACAGACAAAAATGCTCTCGTAGTAGTATGAAGAAAACTCTAAAAATAATTTCAAAATGGCCACAAAATGAAATATGGAGCACCCAGAGATAAAAATAATGTATACTGTATATTTACCATAAAATTAATTTTACTCTCTTGAAGGAGTTTTAACAATAACCAATAAACATAAACCATTTGGTTTAAACCAGCCAACCCTGCCGACAATTGTGTATTATTATATTGTGGAAATTTCTATATGTACATCTTTCTTGTCACGCTCATAACAGAATAAGCGAAAAATGAGCCAGGTTGCAGATTTTGTAATTATGTTGCGTTTTTATGGCGATCGGGAAGCAAAAATTAAGTAAGTTTGCAGAAGATAGCCAAAGTGGGTACTCTATCCTTATAATTCAATACACACACATTTCTTGCTCAGCTAACGTTAAAATCCAAACAATGAAGATATCCACAGCTTATCTTAGGGCTGCCACGGGGTCTGATTTTGTAACTCTCTCTATACACTGAAATGATATTGCGAGTAATTTCTCTCCGTTCACGACATACAAATTGAGTAAATGATCAAAGAAACACAAGAGAGGCAATTTTTCACGATGCAGTAGGTGCAAAATTATTTTTTCAGTTTCCTTTCTTTCTTTGACGAAGCAGCTTCCGCTTGAGCCAAAAAAGTCAATGCATTGAAGGTGCAACATACCGTATATACCTAGTTACCTACCAGGCACGTGCCGTCAGGGTAGGCAAGGTAGACAGTGCCTACCCTGCAGAAAAGAAGCAAGCAGTTACATTTCATAAGACAACATAATTATGACCGTTAATTAGTACATTTATAAAGCAGAAAACTCATACTACAGCATTTTTGAACGTCCGGTAAGCTTCATTTGCCTCTGCCGACGTATCGCTGAGAGAAAACTACGGATATTATTATGCGATGCACGATCCGTCGCAGCGAGCGGCAGCGTTGTGAATGAACCAAAGGGCGGTAAAGGCAGAAAACAGTGTGCCTTCGGGCAAAGAGGTTTAATAGACTAGTAAACTTCCTTGCATGTAGTGCAGTTGTCAGTGTGTGCCAGCGCTCGAGCGTCGCGCTTACAAGTTTTTTTTGACCATTTTTGACAAGTTACATTTCATTTTGTTCTAAATTTATACTTTATTACCATAGACAATACTTGTCAGAAGATTTCTTCAGTAGGTACTAGCTGAAGATACACCAGAATTTAACGATCTAAAACGAAAGAAGAGAACGAAAGTTGTTAGGACATGTGAATGAGTATGGTACGAAAAAAAGTGCTTGCGCTGGTATCGTAAAGACACTTTAGTTAAAGAAGAATATTCTGTGCAGTTGTACGTACATTCTAAAAAAATAATAGCAGGATTTTCCGTTTTCAAAAGGTTACAGTTCATCTCATATTTTTTGAATAGCTGATGTGCATACATTTTACTCTTTAGTAAAGAGCTATGGGAAATATTTCGCCATTATAAGTTAAGAAAAAAATTTCAGCAAAATTTACAATGGACTGCGACTGGGAGGTAAATCAGTTTCAGCTTTGTTAAGTTAGGTTTTCGAACGCGGCCTCGAACGAACGTTTCCCACTGCTGTAAAATTTCTGTAACTAATGTAACTTACTACCGAGGTCGACTTCTACAGCGAAAACAATGAAAAGTTACACTAGGAGCAGAATGACTCATAAAAGGCTTACATTAACATCTATTGAAAAAGAAAGACTGAAGAAATTGGGTTAAAATCCATCTTTCGACTTCTATGAGAAAGTAACAGATTCTTTGTTGCTGTGGAAAGAGTATAGATTTCCTCTGTAAATAGTCAAATATTATGGGAACACAATACCTTAAAATTTTTCACATTCCTTCAAACATTTTGATGAAGCATACCCAGAGCACATTCCCACGGCACACGCCTCGACTACCGACAAATGTAGGATACGCAGCGAGTAAATAAATTCAGTGATGCTTCACTGCTTTCTAATATAATTCTTTTTCGCAAGTATTATACGGGAAGTAGTGTACTTCTCATAGGAATAGAAACAGAGAGCACTCACCACTTACGATAATTTGAGTAGGCTATAGTAGCGTATACTTCAGAAGCATATTAATGACAAAAGCACGAGTATAATCAACGGGGAAGGGTATTCAGAAATCGCTTGCTGTCATTTTTGCGAGCGCGAGCACTCTAGTAAATATATTAATCGATAAGAACTCATTGATCTTTATCATATTGTCGACTAGTATAACCGGCCGTCAAAAATTATGGCAAACAATTTATGATGATACGTCTAAGCGCACTACTTTTGTTACTAATTTCCTTAACTCAGACATGTTCAGTCCTGCTGAGAAGCGCAATTTTTCCTTGTGTTCAATGGCACGCAAGAAAAAATTAGTTAGTTTCAGCTCGCAATGAAGCCACACTGACGTAAATTTCGGCTCGGTATCGCAGATACGCCATGATATCATATTAGTCATTTTTTACTCTAGCAAAGAGAAGAAATTAAGTTGGAAAAACAACTGCTGCAACGAAATCCTCGAGTTTTTCACCAGTGTGCTGTACACAGAAGACTATTTTAATCTTTGTTGCGTTGAATTAAGCATCACTTCAAAGCAGCTGATATTTGTATGTCAGAAGAGTACAAAACAAAATGGGTCAGAGTGTTGAGAGGCACTGTAGATATCTTCATAGATTGCATTTCAGCGTTGGCGGAACAAGAAATGCATCCAACTATTAAGTTCACATAATACGGCCAGCATCTGCAACCTGGTTTATTTTTCACCTATCGCATTCTAACAACGAAACGTGACACGATGGCGACAGTTTTCAGCATAGCCTAATTCTCGCCTGTTTTCTTCAAGCGTGACAGAAATTGGACAGATAAACATAAATATACATCGGTCTCTATTACATTGTAGATATTATATTGAATAGTTAAGGTTCCATTTGCACAACAAAGGCGATCTCACAGAGGAAGAAAGAAGAGACATACAGTACGTCGACAGAAACGTGAAATTCACTCACGAGAGTGTTTTTCCACAGGATCAACACCCATAGGAACAGCAAGTGGGAAAAGAAGAGGAACAACTAAGGAAAGTAACATCAGTAGTGTAAAAGAAGAAAAACATAAAGTGTTCACGAAGGAAAGACGCCCTGAAGGCGCTAATGCAAAGGTCACCTACAAGGTCCCTGTGGGATCGCTGCTCCCCATAACATAGGATGACAATCATCTAACTATTACACTTCCAAAATTGGGCCTTCTATTAGCCGAAAATACTGGAATACAAAGAATATCGGATGGAGGAGAAATTTAATTTAATACTTCAGATCCAAATGTTACGGCTGTCATGCTACAAATATCAGGTGCACCTGATGCCCCTGTAGACTTGGTGCAACAGCACATGCACATCAGTGGATTCAAAGGTGTTACATGACGGCGCCCCTGGCCCGCAAGCACCTCTCCTTCCCTCATACAGACTCTTTTTACCTCGGTATTAATTAATCACTAGTTACACCACCCCGTGGTCCCCTCAGATATTTTTATCGCCCCGAGCAGCGGGGGGAAGGGGCGGGCATGAGGGAAGGGGAGTTGCGCTAGCAATGGTGAACAATTGGCTAAGATCGTAAATGCAAATGGCAGCATCGCCACAGAATGTTGTTATTTGGGGAATTTCGCAGTTTATAAAGCTGCATTTAAACCCAAGAGCGTTCAAAACTTATCTTAAATATGTAACTATTAAAGAACACCTGACCGATAGTTTAACATCTCATGTGCACTCCAACTAATACCACTGCCAGTGCTAAATGCTAATACAGTATAGGGGGAAGAAAAAGAGTACTCATCCGATACGTCAGCAGGCAGAAGCTGTTCTGAGGGAATGTACATATATACAGTGGCACATGAAAGACATTCCGCCCTGGCAATAATTTCGTAAGATTCCAAACTGTACTACAATAGATTCATTGTCCTGTGAATTCCATTTCTTTACTAAATATACAAATTTCCATGATACTAGAATGAATCGATATTTTCTTAAAAACGTAGCGCGACTACACTGCAAAAGGCAACAAGAAGCTCCGAAGTTTAGAATTAACCATTAATGCATTACATATTTCCGCATTTTAGATAATAAGATCTTTCATCGTGCAACACTTGCTCTACTGCAGTCAACTTTATATCCTTGATATGCCTCGTCTTTCTCTCAGTGATCGTCAGAAATTTATAGGACTCCTTGATACTGGATTATCCAACCGAGAAATGGGCAGAAGACTCAACTGTGACAGAAAACAGTTCGATTGAGTGCGCAAAGTTATCAGAAAACTAGCAAAAAACTAGCAGTGTTCGAGATAACCCAACTCGGGTGTCCCCGGGCCACCTCCCAAAGTGAAGGTCGCGTCTTGGAAAACCGAAGTATTAGGAACAGATTTGAAACTGCTCCTGAGCTTCAAAAACGTGGTGACCCTCTAGGAAAGTGCTGATTCTACGATCAAGAATAACTTGAAAGAATTTGAGTAGAGAGACTGCATCGCAAGACGCAAGCCGATGATACCAAGGGAGAACCGAAAGCATCGTTTGCAATTAGTCTAAAAGCAGGAGGATCGTGATGAGTCTTAAGCCCGGTGCCCACCTAGCAAATTTCCTTGGTGCTAGCAGCCTAGAGCTAACGCAGCTAATCCGACGGCGTAATCGTGGCCGTGACTTCAGCATGACGTCAATGAAAATCGTTCTCTAATTCTTAAAGTATCGATCATTCTGGATTGAAATTGTTCAAAATTAGGAGGGTAGTTAAAAGTTTGACACTGGCGCGAAAGATAGGTGGAGATTTTGTCCCATGTGTACAGCTTCAACGATACAAGGTGCATGGAGGAGGTTCTGTCATTGTTGGGGTATCAATCAGCGTTCATGCATTGTCCAAGGCCTCCAGTTCACATAAACACCCGATTTAATTCGTCCAAATGCGTGGACATGTTGGCTGAACATATTGCTCTCCATTATGATAATTTGTGAGTTCAATCGTAATGCAAGCAGACAACTGTTCCAATGCACACAGCGGCCACGGTCGACAGATTCCTATAGAACCATCGGTTCCATCTTTGGATTAGTCTGCCCAGTCATCAGACTTGAATCCAATAGAAAATGTATGGTACTATATCAAGCACCAGCTACGCAACGAAAATGTTCATTACCTTGACGAATTGTGGTACGCCGCGCACTTCTATCGGAGTTCAATAGGAAGCTAATCGAGGAAACACCAAACAGATTGCGTGCTGTCAAAACACAAAAGTGTTATGCTACTAAATATTGACAACAATTTTGCACATAATATTGATTAAAATATTAATTAACATAACATTTTTGAACATAATATTGATTAAAATATTCATTAACAAAATATTTTTCCAATATACAAACTTTCTTTTGCTGTCTAATTTGATATCTCATTTTTAAGACTGAAACACAATCTTAATTGCTCTTCATGAAGCATTATAGCAGTTAAAAGAAGAACTATTGATAAATCGGTTGCTATATACTTCGTAATTTATTATGATGAGCAATCAAAAATTTCCCGTAATATGGAATTATATGGTAATGTTGCCAGTGCGGAATTTCTTCCTGGCGTTACTGTATACGATGCACAGAACACAGTTTTCGTAACTCGACCATATAACCAACCCAATACGTAAATAGGTTTATGCGCTAGCAGGCTTTGCAGACAGGCTTTATTCATTACAAGAAACACTCGCTGCTAGAAAAACAACACTCGTAAAGAAGATACTTGGATTCGGATATTCTTCGTCACTCATAATCGCATTAATTAATTCAACAGAGCACGAGCGGACCCACCATAAAAAACTAGTCGGCAAATATTCATAAACGCAACTATAGCTTTCACGTCGAGTCACAAAGTTTTGAGGCAGTAAGCTCTAGTGGGACAATTAAAAATTGCCTATAATCTCGGCTGTGAAGCACCTCACTTCAGCACTCCAGCCGAAAAAAATATTACCAGCGAAAATGCTTAGTTAAGCCTCCGCTTCCACTACAGCGGCGATCTGACAGAGAGAGAAACAAGGGACACAGTGCGCCGATAAAATGTGAAACTCATGCACGAAGGATACACAGGATCAACGCGCATATAGAACAGCAAGTAAGAAAAGAAGAGAATGAACAGAAGGAAGTAAGATCAGTAGGAGTATGAGGTCGGATGGAAGCAAAATAGGCACAAAAAAAAAATCCCGAAAGCCTTGCTAATGGCTAAGGTATCCCATCTTATATACAAGGTCCTCTGGGGTCCATGCTTTCCGTAACATAGGACGATTAAACCTGACTAACCTAACCCTATGGCCTATGGCCCATCCTGTACCCCCTGAGGGGGCGGTGATGCTTATAGATTGAACACATGGCCGCAATACGTCTCCCCTCATAGTTGATATTTATCGCATGAAGGACGGAAATTACAAATTTATCAACGCAGTTGATTTAAAGAGAGCCAGCAAGCCTCGATATCACGGACGAGGTGAAAGTTAAATCAATCCCCTTGAAATTGTGTTGCAAATGCTGCAAGCACAGCAGTCCTGTATTACTGTAAGGTGAAAATTTAGTTAACAAAATTAGTTCGACACCTACTCCGGCTGAAATGCAACTACGACAATGTACATCTCCACTAACCAAAGGTTGCGATACAATAAAAAAAAGCAAAAGCCACTTCATTAGAGCAGGATCAGTGTCGATAATAGTTTACTGCCTAGACAGTGAACAGCGGTAGACATTGCAACGACGGCGGGAACCTAAGATGTTTTACGAAGCTGACAAAATTTGATTGCCTAAAGTATTTGATTACATTATTACATTCAGCACAGGTATGCTTCCGGTTACAAGAGAGGAAAGGGAAGAAGCATGTGCATCTAGAATAAAAATGAGGGGCCGTTATAGGTATGATAGAAGTGTAGGAATGTGAACAAGTTGAAAAGAAGAAATAAGAATAACATTAAAATAAGTATGCTACCTATCAAAGCAAGTAGAACTAGAGTTTCTGAAAGCGCATACCGCCGCCAAGCAAAGCTACTTTAACGGAAATTTCAACTTAGTTCTGAAACTGTAACTTCCTCTTTATCAGCACCAATATTTGGTCATTTGTGCTTTTTGACAGTAATAAAAAGGTTCTGTAATTTCTTGAAGATCCGTCTGTCAGTTCATTATTTATGTTCTGACAAACATTAGTCAAACACACAAACGAACGAACCGATCTTCACCAAAATTTAATTATTTATGTCATTTACCATTTCTAACAACTCTTGTAAATTTCATAGAGATCCGTTCGAAACTTGTTTAGTTATTTTGCTAGCAAACATATAATCAAACAGAGAGACAAACAAACAAAAAAACTGATCGTCACAAAAATTTCATCATTTACTCTTCGTGATATACGTAAAAACTCACGAGAATTCCATAAAAATCCGTCCGTAAATTTTTCAGTTGTGGCATTAAGGAGAATCAGACAGATAAACAAAAAAAACTAGATGAACGGATTTTCGTCAAAAGTTAATCATCTGTTCTTCCTATCATACCTAACAATCACAGTAAATTTTGTAAAGATCCGTCCATAACGCTTTGAGTTATCTTGGTGACAGACAAACATACAAACTTGACGAATACGTAAGCTTGGCGGAGCTAAAAATGCGTGGCAACATACGGCACGAGTATGGGATGAAAAATATCTCCGGAGCCTAGACAGGCTACGAGTTTCATGACTGCTGATGTACTTGTGAAAATCTAAACTGAAACTTACTTAATCAGCGAGGTGCAGCGAAGGTTTACTTGTTCAGATAAAAACAATTTCTGCCCGTTATTAAGAATAAGGAAAAAATGTTAGGAATAATCTTTGCAGAGGAAAGCTGTCTGAGAGCGCATACCTCCGTCAAGCGAGGCAACGGTAGAAACAAATTCAAATTGACTCCGAGACCATAATTTTCTTTGCATAAACTCCACAATCTAATCATATGTGTCTTTGGAAAATAATAATAGCTTGTGCAATTTTCTTGAAGATCCGTTCATAACTTTTTGAGTTATACTACTAACAAACGTTATGACAAACATGAGTCAAACATACAAACGAACAAAGCGAACTGCACCAAACTTTGATCATTTATGTCTTTTAACATTACTAACAACTATAAATTTCATAAAGATCCATTCAATATTTTTTGAGTTATTGTGCTAACAAGCATAAAATTAATAACAGTGACAAATAAACGAAGAAACGGATCTTTACCAAAATTTGGTCATTTACTCTTTGTTATATACTTAACAACTCATGTTAATTTCATAAAAATCCATCCATAACTTTTTGAGTTATGGCATTGAGAAAAATGAGGCAGACAAACAAAACAAACAAACAAACGGATAGACATATCTTAACCAAAAGTTAATCATCTGGTCCTCCTAACATACCTAACAATCCCTGTAAATTTCGTCCAAATCGGTTCATAACTTTTTGAGTTATCTTGTTGACAGACAGACACGACGAAAACATAACCTCCATGGCGGAGGTAACAATCCATGGCACTTGTGAATAAATATTCGGTAATATCGAGTTTGCACCAGAAATGTTAACATGTCTATATATAACCTTTTTGTGAGGCAAAATAAATAGCTTCACACTCAGATTTCCAACAACTTGACATTCTGTACTGTGATTTTAAAAGTACAAATGTTCCGCAATTCACGCTTCCAATAAGTCAGAAAATGTTCAAAGGATGACAAAGTCGAGAAAATTTCCACTGGATACTTTCTGTACTGTACACGAGAAAAATAAATAAAAGTATACTGACTGTGCAGAAACACATTCACAAGCTTCCAAGGGAGACAAAACTGGTAGAAGCAGTGAGGCAGTTTTCCTAGCGTTCCGTAAATTGACCGCGGTACCTTCTCCGGAAATTCTCAGGAAAGAAGTGCATCAACTGAAACCTTATAAAGAATCTCCCTGGGCGACTTGCATTCGAAATCTCTCAACTGGCCAGGCGTTTTATGTATCTGTTGTGTTCCACGCAAGCGTCCACAAATTAAATAAAACACTGATAAATTGAATGGATAAAATCGGATGAATCGAAGACAATTCGATTGTCAAAGGCAAATAAAAACAAAGGGACTCCCAGGGCAGACAGGAGGTCGGAGTCGCAGGACGCAACGGTACGGCGTTGCGCTCAGCGCTTACCCTGTGCCGGAGCTTGGGGGAGGGGACATGCGAGCTACGCTTCCATGCAAAAAATATTGGTTGCCGATGCAGTTCTAACACATGGAGTGTAGAAAGCTGAATTTTATATAAATTTTTAAACTACACGAGCTCTTAACTAGCTACTTTCCAGCAAATTTACCATGGACCAAATTATTACTGTTAATCTGGACGTAATTTCGTCACCATTTTCCAGCTCTGTATGTAAGATTTATCATCGGTTCTTCGAGGAACAAGCATCATTGTTATTTAGCTCCAATCTAAAGTCTCTACATCGTATTGTGGGCGTGCTATCAACAAGTCACCAGCAGTGTCATCTTAAAAACGCACAAAAAACGAGCAAGGCCGTATTTGTATCCCAAACTGCGCAGTGGACCAAACCTTTCTTTGCGGTCTGTGTGTACAGCCGGGCGCAGAAATAAGACTATTACTATAACGTCTCCCACAGCTCGTGTGTATAGCCAGCAGCTAAATGGCGCTTCCACATACCTCAGCAAATGTCCTGCTGTTTGTGTGGGGAAAGCTTTCGTTATTTAACATTCAGAGAGGACAAACATGACGAAGACGAATATGAGGCCCGGTGAGGCTGTCACATGATAATGGCGGTGTCACGGGGCCCTCGTTTGGTGGACGACAAGCGATTGCCGAGAGGGAATTTCGTGG
>LQNS02278146.1:1136870-1163889 GCA_001587735.2 Parhyale hawaiensis | reverse complement strand
GATTTGCAAAAATAAACACGATTAAATTAGATGTGCAACTAATTACATTAAAATCCAACAACAAGCATACCGGTAGAAGGAAATTTTCCAAACACTCAAAATAAAGTTGGTAAACCCTGAAAATTTTCACGGGTCCAGCTAGTTATCTATAAATACGTTTTCGTTAAAAGTTCGGCAATTCACAAGCACGAGGTAGGCAAACGTTTTTTATTATCTCGTTGTTTGCAGGAAATATTGGCAGTCATCTATTAATGCAGCATCCGTTTATACGATCACCTATTAAAGTAGTAAAAATATTATTTCAGATATTCCATGTATGCGACGCTAAATCCTTTAACGCGGTACCATAGCGCAATTTTTCCAGTTCCGGCATCATTTCTAACGCGTCATTTAAGCCGGTTGTTTCGCAGTGGAAATATTCTTTGCATTTGAAGGTAAAATAGCCCGTACAGCAGCGACTTCTAAAAATAACAGGAACAAACTAAGTATCAAAAATATGAGCATTTCAAATAAATGTGATGAACGTAAAAAAGCGTCAGAAGCTGCAAAATTCTTTTGCACTAATGAAAGCACAGTTAGAGCAATAAAAGCAACAGTAAAGCGTATTAGAACTTGAGCAAACAACAGTTCAACTAGCATTTCAACTAAAAATCTGAGCAGTACCCAACAGTGCGGAAATTCCACTGAGAGCGACTAGTCTTGGTCCGGACAGACCGCATAAAGGATCGCCAGTAATATGCTCGTATCACAAGGGGTTTTGCTGACAACGAGAATACGGTATATTGTAGTGGAAACCTCAATCCGAAACGCATTCTTTATCAGACAAAGATTGCTGAAATCAAATTTCAAAGAGTGGCTCAAAAGCTGCAAGTGCATTTTCTACAGTAATTACTATGATACAGTAACTGTTACTTTGAACATAACGAGCCACTGCAAAAATATTCAAAGTAAGGAAGAGGAAAGGACATGTAGTATGTCCAGGATATCCATTCACCAGGGCGTTCCCACTACGGATCAACGAGTATATATGGGAACAACAAACCGGGATAGAGTACAAACGAAACAAAGCATCATTAGTAGAAGCAATATAGCGGACCAGTGGAGTAATGTGAACACGCAAGAAAGATGACCGGGATGCTTCTTGCAGCAAATCCTCATAAAACGCTATTAGAAGTTGTCGTGTTGCAATGTGCAGATGCTGAAGTTGAATTAAACGTGCTCACGTTTTTACGCTTCAAAGCGAAAATTTTGTGAGACACAGTATTCAGAGCGAATTCACGACTACAAGTAGTAGTAGTAGTAGTATTAGTAGTAGTATAAGATAGCTTAAGCCTCCCTTCCCTAAATAAGTACTAAGCTTTTTCTGTAGGAGAGGAAGGGACATATAGGATGTCGATAGTAACGGGGAACCCATGCACGAAAGTGTTCTCACACAGGATCAGCGCGAATGGAAACAGTAAGTAGGGAAAGAAGAGGAAGAACAGACGACAGTAATACCAATATTGTGAAATCGGAAGGAAGCAACTGCAAGTACGAATGAGTAGCGTGAGAAAAAAAAAATGTTTATTATTTTTACTGCCATATTTTGACGGCACGCCTAAAATGTATGTATACAGCATAAATATATGCTAGGCTTTGCTACAGTTCAATTACACTCGAAAGTTTTACATGCATGTGATCAAATTTAGAAAGTAAAAATAATTATCTGTGACACTTAGCCTACTTTAGATATAGCATTTTCAGGCAATCAGTAGCAAATAGTGGTAAGATGCGTGAATGCCACAGTAACAGCAGAACGAACTGAGATGTCTGCTCTCCGGCTAAAATAACTGCAACTGCATCTTCGGAAGTTCTACTCTGTGATTCTAGATCTGCACTACGTTTTACTCCATTACGTTCCATTTTCACGTAATCACATGCTTGTTTTTTCACTCCATCAGTGCTATTCCCGCACAACTTGTAATTATTAATAAAATTGTGTCCAAACTGCAGCCGCTGCTCAGTGGAGTCCCACAAGATACTGTTCTTGGTCCAATACTCTTCCTCATCATAATAAATAATATGGGGCACTAATGTAACTTTGCCGTTCCCACCTCGTTGGCGCATGACACACGAATATTAGCAGCGGTACAGTCAATGGCAGACATATGGATGTGCTATTAGATATAACCAACACCCTTCACTGGTTATGGGTTAACAATATGACCTTCAACGAAACAAAATTTGAATTGTTAAGATACGCCAAAAATTCCTCCTTACTGAATGGACGACCTAGCTGACGAAAGAAAGGAAATTTTAAGGGACCTTGGGGTGAGAAGGCAAGATAATGCCTCTTTTGAAGATCATGTGGCTCGAGTTGTTACCGCAGGCTATAAATGCAGCTGATGGGTAGTTCGAATTTTCTCTTCACGAGAGGCAGCTGTAAGCGGCTTCGTGCAATGTGGGGATAACTCGCTACTACCCATCCCGCTGGTCACGGACTGCAGCATCACATCTGCACAAGATGGGCGGCGTGGATAACGCCACCTGGACCTCATCCGAAGAATCATCAAGGTATCAATGTAAGGTCGGGTTATTTTTAGACAAGCAGGTAAATACATGTATCTAAAACAAACCCTGGCATTCTAGCCAAGTTTCTGTTGCAGTCCTAGAAACAGCTGTTAATGATGAACTACCGGATCAGATTAGGTTAGAGAGATGGCAGCAGACAGACCAACATGTCCATTCTCAGTGAGGAACCGAGACACACGGTCCGGCCTTTTATAAGCCATGTCCGCTACATCAAAACAAAAACATTTAGATGTCTAAGGGAAACCCTCAGTCAAGGAGATGATTGTTCAAGTGTGAGCAGTTGCAACAGATCCGCAGTAATTGGGGGACGTATGGTTAGATGAGATATAATGGAACAAGGCAGCCTCGCAAAGGTAGGCGCACGCTTGTCAGCATCGTACGGACGGCACGCATCGAACGGATCGGATTTTCTGCGCACAGTGCCGGCCGGCATTGGACCATTCACCATCCGCAGTTCTGAAGCTGAGCTCGCACATTTGCCGGCAAATGCCGTAGAGGCCCCGCATCGTTCGTACGCATCGGATTGAATGCTCTTTCGGGGATCTTCGTCGGCATTGCCGATGTCCGATGCGTACGATACGGTCAAATGCGCGCAGTCCCATTTGAAATAATGTAAAGAGTACTAAAATCCGATGTGTACGATGCGTGGCGTCCGTACGATGCGGACTAGTGTGCGCCTACCTTAAGAGTTAGGCATTAGGAGTTGAATAGTCCTGGAGCGGGAGTTCGAAGTTGTAGAGGGCGGTGCTTCCAGTGTTTGTCCAGACGATATTGAACGTGTTAATGTCTCTTGTCTAATAACTTCGGAAGGTAGTCTATTCCAAGTGCACACGTTATGAAATACGGGAAAAAACTGCTAACGGAGCGTACTTCTTCGACGTTGGTGAGTTTCTATCCGTTACTTCGGAGGCAATCATCAAGTCTCTGCCGTGAAGTCAGGCTGTATGGATGTCGTTACCGGAATTTAAATACTTAAATATACTCTTAGTTGCCCTCTGAGTCGTCTTTGCTCGAGAGATGGATCCACGTTCATGAAGTTGACACTCGAATAGCATTTTACGCAGATGGGGTATCAATTTCGCTGCTTTGAGTTTGATTCTTACTATATTATCTATATCTTCGCAGCAATGTGGTGACCAGAATGGAACAACAAATTCTAAGTGGAGACGCACTAGGGCTTTGTATACAGAAAGGATTATGTCTTGAGATTTGTAGCTACTAGAAACACTGGTAATAAATACCAAGACTCGGCTTGCCATGTTCACACTCTTGTCCACTCTGGCAGATCATGGTTTTGGTAGCTAGCGATAGTTTGTGATAGTCGGCTGGGATGTTCCCAGGTGCACTGTGTATTACAAAACATTTGTTAACGTTGAAGCTCGTCTGCAACGTTACGGTCTTGTCCAATAAGCCGTCAAAGTGGACTCGAAAGTAACGCGTCCCGAAGGCCTAGCTTATGATAGGGCATCCTATGCGGTTCCTGGGGGCGCGACTTCCCATAACATAAGAATGGGTGAGCCTAATGAACCACCAACACCACGGCCAACTCGATTCCTTCTCACTCTCAACTCGAGAGAGTGACAAGAACAATAACAACATGGACGCCATTTATAGCAGGCATTGCTCTGTAAACTTGCTAACCGACAATATTACAACGCACACTGATAAATCGACATTTCTTTTAGCATAAGTTATTATTACTAGCAGGACCCGTGGAAATTCCACGGTTAATTAATGTTTTCACCGACTTCCGTGTAACATAAGGTAGTGCTCCTGTTATTTCACCTACCCCGTCGAATCAACAGTCCGCCTCGCGAATCCCGTCTACCTTAACTCACCTCATCTAGCGGACTCTCTAGCTTCTCTCACATGTGAATCTTGCATACAAGTGATACAACGGCACTTCATACATTGTTCTCCTATATTTATGAATGCCTTTTCTAAACTCTATTTTCCACTATTTATAAATAATGTAGCCAATCACAATTTTACGCGTTTCAATTTTCTTGTCAAAGTGTTCAATTTGTTTGTACTACTACGGGTCCGTGGATATTGATCAGTAACCCATAATTTTCCTGCTCTCTTTGATGTGATAGCTCTGCAACAGCAGAGTCGGCTAATTTCTTCAGTCAGTCTGTTCTCAAGATGTCATTCAATTTCCTTAGACATCGCACATTCGCTTGATATGTCCAACACTGCCTGTTCTATTCTCCTACAGCGTATCTTAACTACGTATCTGGCTGGCCCTATTAAGAACGCCGAGCGCCAGAAGCAAAGGGAACATAATATGTTGTAAAAGAAATTAAAAGCGGTAGATAAGATACGAGTAAAATGGTCTTCATGTCTTTGTTTTGAAAATGACCTTAATTTTTCAAGAAGCAGTAAAGAAGACAGCTATGGTTGAACTTCGTTCCAATGAAAATCAGAACTTCTTGTAAATTGAACTTCCCCCTATTTTATACTGAAAAGTGTAACGTACAGACACTGGGATGGACGTACGGATGGAGCCTCAAGCAGAATTATAATATAGATTATCTATAATAGTAATAGCGTTGTTCTACGTGTGTTACGCTCTCCATCAGTAACAGATAGCAGGAAATTAGATATGCAATTCGGTTGTATCCATGATACGGAAGATGAAGTCGAGCTCGGCTACATGAACGTGCACGTTATGTTTAAAGGTGATACGGACAAACAATTGGACGATACGTCACATATATATTTCCCTTGTGTGCAGGCAGTGTTAAATATAGCTTTCAAAGCAAAGGACCTGGTAATGATGACCCACACGGCCAGGAGTGAACGGGGACAAGTAGCGCATTGTCTATGACCAGCTAAATAACACTTGACTTTTGCGAAAGGAAAAAAATGGTGATGACGATCCAACGGATCACGGACAGTTTAGTATACTATAAAATTTTATATTTGTTCAATACTGTAGAATTTCCGGGAGTCCAACCTGAAAGGCCCCGCCAGGCCGTGAAATTTCACCGGTGCAGCTATGCAGCTATTATCCCACCTCGCAGAATAGAAAGATAAACATCGAGAGCCTACCTAATCTAACAAAACTAACCTCAGCAGGAACTGCGGCCAACTG
Organism: Parhyale hawaiensis; assembly: GCA_001587735.2. Classification (NCBI taxonomy): domain Eukaryota; kingdom Metazoa; phylum Arthropoda; class Malacostraca; order Amphipoda; family Hyalidae; genus Parhyale; species Parhyale hawaiensis. The sequence continues at coordinate 1,158,221 of LQNS02278146.1, read as the reverse complement.
CAACATCCCCTACCAAAATAAGTGAAAAGGGAGGAAAATAGAGGCTCGTGGACCAGCGCAACACACGTGCACTCTGCAAAATCACAGACAGAGTGTGTAGCGGGAATTTGTGAGTGGCGCGGGTGTGAAGCAGCACACGTCATACCAACATTCTCTTTCCTCTCATATGGCGGGGAATGAGAAGCCTAAGTTATTGGCGAATTATGTGATAACTTTGTATATTGCGGTACAGGAATAAACTAAGTTTTTGCAGCCACTGTAGACGAAACGTTTATCACATTATGTAACAACAATAACAGTTATAAAAGAAAAACATTTCTTCATATCCGATCCATCTAATAACTTTCGTTTGAAGCACCGTAAATTTAACTCGAGCACATTCACATTTAGTCAAGTATTACGACAAAAAGTAGTTCGCGTTACTCTACATTAGCGCACCTAAACAGACCACCGAAGCAGAGGGAAAAAATATCAATATATAATATTTACGAGGGTCGTTCCAAAAGTAATGCCTCTTATTTTTTAACTCAACAGTTGAAGAGCTGCGAAAACGGAAGTAACACCATTGAAACGAGTGACCCAACTTTCTGCTCCAGAATTCAATTATTACTGTCGTCACCACCATTCTCAATGCCCTTTTGCCAGCGATAAACGCGAGCCTTGATGCCTCGGTCATATAAGTCAGCGCCTGCAGAGGCGGTCCATTTTTTTAACGGCTGCGATTACGGTATTCTTGTCGGGGAAACGTTGCTTGTGATCAAAGACAAATCCTAGACTCGAGACCAATTTTAATTTTTTAACGGAATTTCGTTGCATCGCGGAAGTTTGCACTCTTGCAGTGCTTATCTCATTTTGATTTGATTTTTTCAGTAACTCTTATAGACTGTTAATCTCCCTAGAAAATTACGAAACATCAGTCACACATTGCGGTTACAGGCTTTGCTTCATTCTCTACATAGCATAACACAATTGCACAATTTCTAATCCAGTAATTACGGGCGTGTTTTCCGAAAAAAAGCAGGTTCTCCCTCGCAACCCGAAGCAGCAAAATTTCATAAATAGCTTTCAGCTTGCCTGTGCAGTCTCCATAAGGCTGGGACCATAAGCCCATCGATATTCATTGGTGGCCAATAAAAGCACTTCCGAGCTCTGCTACATACATTAAATGCAACTCAAAGGGGGTCATTTTTCTGATGTTTAAAAGGCCTCCGTCGGTTATGCTTGCCCAAAATAAACGGCGCAGTATTCAGGAGAGGCTGGCCCACCACCATCAATTTGAGGGGCAAAGAGAAAAATAATGAATTTCCACGTCAGTAAAGAATTAGTTACAAAACAGGAAAATCTAATTTTGGCCAACGCGAGCTCACATTTATTTGGCGCAGTAAAAACAAATTCAAGCAATACGATTGCTAAATTTTTAGCGGTGTCTGGGGAAAAAAACGGTTCTGTTTAATAAAAGCAGGCGGTGGTCATGCGGTGCGTGCACTCGTTAACGCTTGTTTTTGGCTGAAAAGATACATGGAAATGGAGCATAAAATCTGCGACTTGTAAACAATAACAACCAACGCTCCGTTTGCGCAAGCACTGCTGCAGCAACACCATTGTATGACCATCCCACCGCATATAAGGCAGTTTGCTGATCTCATGTTGTGGAATATTCCAGGCTAAACTTAGCTGATTAGCAGTGTAGCCCACTGAGCTAAGACTGCTGTAACTGCTAAGCAGTGCCATTGAAGAGTTAACCATGCGTGTAATTGGCAAGCATCGTAATGGCAAAAAACTAAATCATTTTTATTTTTTCCGTACCCAGAAATGCTGCCAAGGAAAATTAACCAGGTTTGATAACGATACACCAGGAAACATACAATGCTACACGGAGACATGCGCTGTACGAATAAAACATCACACAGTTTTCAAATAGGAACGGGAAGTTCATCTACGTTAAGTAATAATGGTGTTTTCAAGGAAAATGAGCACAGAGTGTGTTAAACAAATGACGAACAACTAAGATGAAATATATATGTTGCTGTATCACTGCGTTTGTACATTTAGAATACGCAAAAAAGGTTACAGTACATATACTATTCATTTACACTATTTACAATTTAATTCGAACACCTTACGTAAACATTAAGCAATCATTGTGATAATGCATATGCTTCTGAACGCAGCAAGCGTCAATGTAAATACAGTGAATACAAATACATACAAAGGTTGTTGCAATCTTCAAGTTGCATGGGGAAGAATACTTATTGTAAACGCAAACACGAAACGCAATGTAATCTTTTTTCTTTGTAAACAAAATCTTCCCCACTGAAAATAAAAAAGTTCGCGGAGACAAACATCAACCGAACTTTTATTTGAGACAATTCAAAATTTGCCTGCACCAGAAATAAGGGAGTGGTTCCCATGAAGTACAGCCGTAGATAATTCAGAAGGGCTCTTCCAACACTCGAGGTTGAGTAAAAAGCTCCCGCGCTTGATAATGGTGCAAAAGATAGACCGACGGAACCATAAATCAAAATTAATAGGTTTTGGAGCTGCCGATACAAACTACAGATACGGAACAAGTTCTTCTGACAGAACAATTTATATCCTTGCCGAGTTCAGATCAAACAGTGATTGAGACTCTCAGCCTGAAATTGCTTCGCAGACAATCTCAGAAAATCTTCGACAGAAGTTTGCGCAGGAATTGGGTGAGTTTGACGGCTGCACATAATAAGCAGAAACGTGAAATTTTCGTCAAGTTTTACGTTCTCTGACTTCGAGCTTTCCCTCACTCTAAAAATGCCTCAATATTCCATGATATTATAAACAAACATTTATCTGTAGAGTTTTTTCGTGCAGAGTACGAGTGGTATGCATGTTTATAGCAGCTTATGATATACAGGCATAGCCTATATAGGATAGACTGTAGAGTATGCAAATTTATATATTATATATGCAATTATGTATGCATAATCATTGTATATATGCCTACATATAGGTCATATAAGATAGTTTAAGCTTCTCTAACTCAGTAATAAGCTGTTCTCAGAGAGGGATAGAAAGGGACATATAGTACGCCAAAATAAACGTTGAACCCATGAACAAGGGTGTTCCCACACAAGTTCAACGCACAGCTAGTCAGGAAAAAAGAGGAAGAACAGAGTATAAAGTATTATACAGTAGAAGAATGAATGTAGAAGAAAGCAAAAGTGGGCATGCAAGACAGACGTCCGAAGGTCTAGAGTTGATGGCTGAGTTATCCTACAAAATCCCCTTGAGTCACTGCTCCCCAAAACAAGGGATGTACGAACCTAGCTAACCTAGCCCTATGGTCCATTCGATGCCCCATGAGGGATAGTTAATGGAAACATCTCTCATTTGCTAACAACGCAGTGAAAACGTTCAAAGGATGTACCGTAAACACCTAGTAGACTATCTGGAGAGTGATTAACACCCCAGATCAAAACAACGTGGTTTTCGACATAAATGTTCCACTACTTCACAACTGCTGGAACATTATGATTTCATCATAGAGTCATTGTGTCAAAGGAAGAGCGTGGACATAATATACGTAGATTTCGGTAAGGCTTTTGATAAGGCTGACCACGGAATCCTAATGATAAAATTTCCCGTACGGGTATCTGTGGAAATTGTCTTCAGTGGCTTGGAGCATTCCTGTCAAATAGAAGCCAAAGTGTAATCGTCAACAACAGTGTGTCTTCAGACAGCCGGTACTCAGTGCAGTACCACAAGGCACCGTGCTTGGGCCCCATACATCATCATGATCAATGACGTAGGATACGGATACAACTACACAGTCACTTATAATAGTCACTCGCTGACGATACACGAATATTAGCTGCTACGCAATCAGAGGAAGCCGTGCTGTCTGTCCAGCGAGATTTGGAAAGTATCTACCAATGGTGGATAAAAAATATGAAGTTTAATGGCACAAAATTCGAGGTCCTTAGGTATGGAAAAATTTAAAAATTCAATATTTTCCAAATCTGCACTATATACTACCAGTGATTGGTTTGAAATTGAAAGAAAGGCAGTTTAAAGAGACCTTTGGGTGAGAATGCACGACGATGCTACCGTTGAAGTACATAACTACAGTTATCGCTGTGAAAAAAGAGTGGAGTGAATGGGATTTACGAAGTTTAGTTTCATGCAAAAAAGAGGTGATGTTCACTCTATGGAAGCAATTAATTCTACCGAGAATAGAGTACTGTTCTCCGCTATGAATGCCGAGTACGAGAAAAAAAACTATAACTTGAAGCTATCCAAAAGTCGTTCTCTGCCAAAAATTTGAGGTATGCAAGAGAACTACTACCACAAACGACTTAGCTGTCTCCAGAGCGCTTTACAATCACACATGTTTGGAAACTTCTGGAATGTATCACAGTGAATGCGACTGAACGGATTATCGCCAGACAATCAGAATGGACTGGAAGGGCTTGTGATAAAAGCATTCCAAACAGAGTTCGCGGCCAAGCTGTGGCGACAAAATATTCTGATAGCTTCACTGTACAGAGAGCAAAACTACATTACAAAATGCTGCAGCACATTCGAAACGCCAATGATAGGAAAGTTATAGAATTCAAAAATTTGCTAGGTAGATTCTCATTTAAAAATCCTAGATGGACCAGAGGTCAGCGGTTACGTGCACTGTGGAGATAAGTCGCTGCTAAATCTCTCTTTGGTCACTAGCTGAGACCCAAGAATAGAAACAAAGCATCGTGACTCCACACACGTCAGGTGATGCGCACAACGTCACCTGGACTTCGTCCGAAGACTCTTAAGGTACTCCAGGTAGGTACTGGCTCTAATTAGAAGGGCAAATTAAAAAAAAAGTGAAGAAAATGACTGGTGTGTTGCTAATAGGCAACCTGGGCAGCGCAGAAAGTGCACGCATGGTTGAGCGTCGCATAATGGTAAGTTTGGCATGCAAAACCAAAAGTACCAAAGTACCCAGAAGAGTCAGTGTTACACTCTATAGGTATACGTGCCCATTCTTCCAGGTTACCATATTACCTTAGCCCCTCCAGTCCAGCCCTGCCCAGCTTGACTAAGTTACTACGCAGTTATTTTCAGCACCTCATTCTTCGATTGGCCCTCGAGTTTCACAACAGTGATGATCCTTAGTTGTGTTTTCAAAACATTCACGATTTTCCCACTCACTTATAGTGTTCACGGTTAAAACTCGTATGTTTCAATGCACGATTCCTTTGAGATAATTAACACTGCTACGAATGAGCCAGAGTTGTCTCAAGCTGACTAAGGGCGGCAACAAACAGCTGTAGCGGTAACACCACCAAAACATCTACAAAGCTGCACACTCTTCTCTACCGAATGAGAAATAAGAATAATAGTACTGGCGCTCCTCCATTAATGTGGGATCCGTTTATTCGATCACCCATTAATGCGGTAAAAATTTTGTTCCCGGAATTTTGTTCCTGGAAATAGCATGGATCCAGCCAACTATAGACTTGTCTCCCTGACCAGCCACTTAGTGAAAACGCTTGAAAGGGTGTTTAGGAACACCTAGTACATCATTTAGAAAGCAATAACTGCTTACATCAAATCAACATGACTTTCGCCATAAACGTTCAACCACTTCGCAGCTGCTTGAGCATTATGACTCCATTCTCGACCTACTATGCCAAGGCAAAAGTTTGGAGGTAATATATTTAGATTTTGCCAAAGCATTCGATATAGTAGACCATGGAATACGACTACTCAACCTCANATAAAGTGTCCAAATGACAGTCGGTACTCAGTGGAGTCCCACAAGGCACCGTGCTTGGTCCAATACTCTTCCTCATCATGATAAATGATATGGGGCACCAATGCAAGTTTGCCGTTCCCTCATCGTTCGCTGATGACACGCGCATATTAGCAGCGGTACAATCACTGGCAAACGTACGGAATGTGCAACTAGATCTAACCAATATCTTTTACTGGACATCGGTTAACAATATGACCTTCAACGAATCAAAATTTGAACTTTTACGATACGGAAAAAACTTTCCCTTTCTGAATCTAAGTCTTACACGACGAGAGATAGGAGCGACATCGAGAGGAAGCAAATTTTAATGGATCTTGGGTGAGAATGCAAGATAATACCACTTTTGAAGATCACGTGGCTCGAGTTGATACCATAGGCAAGAAGTGGAGAGGATGGGTGCTTCGAACTTTCTCTTCACGAGAGACAGACACAATGCTCACCATATGGAAACAACTGATACTGCCAAGGATTGAATACTGTTCACCTCCTTGGATGCCAAGCAAATGGAAAGACTTAGCGCCCCTCGAGGCTATCCAGAGACCGTTCAATGCCAAAATCCGGGGCAAGCAAGATCTAAACTATCACGAAAGACTTGCTCAACTTCAAATGTACTCAATTCGAAGGAGATTCGAGCGCTTTACGATCATATATGTTTGGTAAATTCTAGAAGGAATTACTGTCAACGTCAAAGGGAGAATCCAGGCCAGACACTCAAACCGTATTGATTGCACTTGTGAAGTGCGAATTCCGATCAAAACTGGTGATGAGGCGATAGCCACAAAGTAGCCCGGGGGGCGAGATTATTCAAGAAAATGCCACGTCACATTCGAAATGTCACCGGTACAGAGACTGCGAAATTTAATAAGTTACTGGACGCATGCTTACTGAAAGTGCCAGATAAACCTGCTGTAAGCGGCTACGTGAACTGTGGGGACAACTTGTTGTTCGCCACCCCGCTGGTCACGGACTTCAGCATCACCTCTACACAAGATGGGTGGGTACATAACGTAACCTGGACCTCGTCCGAAGTATCATCAAAGGTAAGGTAAAGGTATCCCGCGTATACGACGCTGAATCCCTTTACGCTGTACCAAAACGCAACTTTTCGGTTCCGGCATCACTGCTAACGCGCAAGCTAAGTAGGTTACTTCACAGTGGCAGCGCCATTCTTTGCATTTGTGTGTAAAATGGTCCCTACAGCAGTGAACTCGAAATGGAGTAAGAATAAATTGAGTTTCAAAAAGAAGATAAGGATTTTAAATAAATGTGAAGAAGGTAAAAAGTGTCAGAAACTGCAAAGTTCTTTAGCATTATTGAAAGCACAGTTAGAGCAATAAAAGTAAATGAGAAGCGTATTAGAACTTGTGTAAACAACATTTCAACTAGCAGTGCAAATAAAAATCTGAGCAGCATCCAACAAAGCGGAAATTCCATTAAAGCGACTAGTCTTGGTCTGAATACACCGTATTAATGGAAGAACGCCAGTACGGTATATGCTACATATAGTGTCTTAGCTGAATATATTCCCTTTTCTTAAAATTACCACGTTTACTACTAATTCTGCTACTCAATTTTACTAAATATGCGGTGGTCAAATGAACGACTCGTCTAGAAGTGACTCATAGCTCCTAAATGTAAGAGCTAAGGCAATCAAGAGACAATATTATACAACGCTGTATTCTCTCTTTCACACAGCGAGAGTGGATTATAGTGCTTAGTGCAGTATGCGCCCATTCCATTATTGATATATGTACTACGCATCATACACACCACGCAGAGAATACTGTATATCTATAACTCTGCGTACGATTCATTACACATTTTACAGACTACATTCTATTTACGCTGCGTACTGAATCATTCACACAGACATTACATTGCCCAAAAAGCAAACGCTTGCTCCATTCGTACGTCGCAATTCTCGGTTCAACCGTATACGGTACTCTTGAAGGCAAGAGTCGAAGTAAAGCTGAGCACTCTTGAGTTTTTGCTCGGAAGCCTCGATCAAATATGCTCTTCCTCGGTCCTCTCCACATGAATTTTGAAACCACGACTCGGTCGTCCGGACCACCTGACCACTGCCAAGCTGCTAGCAACTCGCAAGAAGCGAAGGAATTCCATCTAGCAACAGTTTCTATTGGAAAATCAAGGTTTGCAAATGTAACTTCGAATATCACTCAAAAATGGAGTTAACAAAGCCGTGAATTGCAGATACGAGGAGTACAACCAACAGCAACATAGCATAGAATAGTGGTAGTAAATTACGAGGCAACAGGTAAAATAATTGGGAACAAAGCAGAAAATGCTTCAGCACTTCCATGCCCTTGACACCCTAAGAAAGGAACTCGTATGTTGTCACTATGTAAATAGAAATGCAAAAACATTATGGCAGTCAGTAGTGCATATAATCTACTATATTATACGGACCGATGTGTATTTATCAGTTTGTTTACATATCTTATTATTTGTTTATCTGCACATTTTCTGTTACACTTGCAGAAACAGACGAAAATAACGCCGCGTTGTACATGATGGGAAAAGTACATAAACTGTAACCTTATATATGAAATGAATGCATCTCTTGCATTGCCTACGTTGAAAAACAGCTACGAAAATATCTAGAGCTTCTCTTACAGCACTCTCATGCATCCGGATTCTTAGTTTCTTCCCACAGAAACTTTCACTGCATCACGTATGCTGCTAACTTTATTTCATTCGTCGACGAAATAGCTTTTCGACGAGCGAAAACTGTACGACACATACAGTATGTATATCATGGTATATCCATGAAATTGTGTGGAAATTAATATTCTAAGTGATGTTTGACTGCATGTAAAAAGTACCGTATTCAATTTTCCTTCACGTCAGTGAAGGAAATTAAGGTTTTCGCTCCTCAGAAAATGTGAACCAGAGATTGATCAACTCTAGATTATACTTCAAGTTAGCAATTGTAGTAACGAAAGTGTGCAGTAAAGAAATATCATAACGAATTCTTCGCCGTTATTATTGACGGCAGAGTACAATAGCATCATAGCATTTTCTAATGCGTTAAAATCGAAACAATTATAGTGTCATGTCGACAAAAACGCTTGAGATCTAGTCAGGGAATTAAATGAAGTTACATGCAAGGTCTTTATTATAGAATCGAAGACGCAGTATTTTAAATTTTTAGTAGCCAGACATTGCAGCAACAAATTCAATAGGAAATAACATCTACAGTATAATGAAGACCGATGTGTATTTATCTCTTTACATGCCTGTTTTCTATCAACCTTGAAGAAAACGGGCGCAAATTAGGCTAGGTTGGAGCTAGATGATGGCAAAAGCATAGGTTGCCTCATATTTGAATGCACTTCTTATTTTGCCAACGTGGAAATCGAAACAATCATCTACGTATAGTGACCAGTGCACGTATTGAGGAAGATCAGCTAGGGTGTTGTTTAGTGCTAATAGGAACAGAGTACAGCTGCTGACGCTGTCATGGAAACGACACATCCACATGTTGAGAACACAATGCTTGCGCAGGCTCAACCTACTCGAAAACTTGACACTGTCGTGGACCGCCGACCGACAAACCCTTTAATACCTCTATCAAACCCTTGTACACTCCAAACTAGACTATGATTGCGTCGTATATCAGTCTGCGAGGTCTAAAGTCTCAAAGTGACTGAACGCTGTGCACAATACAGCACTGAGGCTATGCACCGGAGCCTTCCGTACATCACCCATACCAAGTCTTCTCGCTGAGATCGGCAAACCCTGCCTGCAGCAGCGCAGGGCGCAACTTACCTACCTATCAGTACCTAGCCCGCTTGGAACAAGTCCCTCGATACATGGCCTGGAATACTGTGTGCCGATATCGGGAAGAGGGAGTTGACTTTCCATACAAACTTCCTTCAACCAACGACGACGAAGCCCTCTCTTTCAGAGCGGAAATCGAGCCCTTCAAGGTCCTTTTCAAAGACCAACAAACCTCGCGCATACCTATTTCAACTTTTTGCCCCGGCACGCAATACCCAATAAACGGAAAAAAACAGCCCCTCCCACTAAAAGCCCTCTTCACGGAGCACGTGAGGGACCAACATGGTGACTCTGCCACAGGGGTTGCGGGTGCCTCTTCCGCAGAAAGCCATGAGTAAGTCTCTTGTGCCCAATACGTGAGCTGTACAGTACGACATCCATTCGGCGGTCGTCGCTATTTGACTAGTGCCACTGTCGGACGGTGTCTTTGAAATTTCTCAATTTATTATTTCTCTGGGCCAGCGACTGACACTGCCATAGTTCGCGCTGGTTTCGCTTGATTTGTGGGTAATAGTCTCGGCAGGGGACTGCACGGTTTGCCTTGGGCAAATCCGATAGGGCCACTTGCCTCGACTCCTCATCAGCTAGCTCATTGCCTGCGACATCAACATGGCCAGGAACCCAAAAGATATGCACTGACTTTGGAATCTGTTGTAGCTGTTGTATCGTAGTTGCTATTCGGTTGATGACTGGGTATGCTCGAATGCCTGTTCTACACTCAGTGAGTCGGAGAATATTGTAAAATTGTCTTCATCGCTGTCTCTAATGAGGTGTAACGCCGCGCACACGCCGAACAACTCAGCGGTGTAGATCGAGGACACCAGCAATAGTCTGTATGCTCTGGATTCATCGGTTGTAGTGGCTGCGCATCCAACTCGATTCCTCGTATTGGAGCCATTGGTATAGACGAATTGCGACGACTGCCTCGTACCTCTCACCGTCTTGCATCTGGAGGTGGAGTGTTTCACCTTCTCCAACGAGGGGAGGAACTGTTAGCCGGACCTGTATGGTCTGGTTGCTGACTCCATCCTCCGAGGAATAGTTTCTTAGGGACATCGCGGCCAATTTGACAGAAATGCCCTTAAGAATTTTCTTATCAGATGTGATCTCTATCACAAACTCTAATGAATCCAGCACGATAAATGCTATCGTCAGCTACGGCTCTACCTTTTTCTTTGTGAATTACATATAATTCACCTAAAATTAATAAATTCCTCCCTACAATTACTCTTTAATATAAAATGAGACCTATCCCGCGCCCTAGCGGCGCACAAGCCTGCGGTTAAACACAAGAATATTTCGGCGCGATATAGGCAGTGTGCCACTGAAGCGCTGGTAAAACTCCTATTACTACTACTGCATCCTGAATCTTAGTTTCCTCCCACAGATAATTTAATTGCATCAATTATTCTTCTAACTCGATTTCATTCGTTATACGAAACAGCTTTTCGCTGAATGAAAAAAATTCGACCTATATGATACCCTGGCGTTTAGAACATACAGAGTCAAAAACAATATTTTGAGTGGTGATTGACTGCTTGCAAAAAGCAATCAATTTTTCTCCGCATCAGCGAAATAAACGAAGGGTTTCGCTACTCAGGTGTGAAGCTGAAAACGTCCATCTCTATGCTCATATCAGTTGGCAGTTGTATCAACGAAAGGGAGGTGATGGAGAAATATCATCATCATCATTATTGACAACCGGATGCACTAGCATTATGATCAAGCTTATGTCAAACAGTTCTTTTTTAATACAGTCTCAATAATTACTTTTCGGCTGAATTTCTTTACGTCTCCACAATGTTTCTGCCGAGCTGCATATTGTACAATGCTTCTTTACAGCTATGCAAACACCAGACAGATGGGAACCCGCTTTCTGAACAAAACAATTAGCCCACACAGCCTAAATAGGCGAATAAAATATCCCTATAGCCCGCTTTGGCAAAAGCGTGGTAATATTGGGAGCAGCGTTTGCATCTGTGCTTCCGCATCTTCTCTGTCCAGATGATAGTGCATGCCATTCATCGGAGATGCGTGTGTGGACGAACTCGATTCAGCACTAAAGTATTGTTTTGCCGCAAGCTGGATGCGTTTTTAACCAATTTCGGCACGTGCAAGAGCCGTGTGTCTGCATTTTGCATGTTTGTCAGGGTAACGACGGCCTTAGCGGGGTGTGTGTGTGTCCGGATGGACTCTCGATCGTCTCTCGTACTGTTTGAGGCAGTCTATTTTGTAAACTTAAAACTGTTCTCACTGCCATAGACTTTTCCGTGTCAATTTCATGGGTGTAAGTCAACCTTCCTGGTGGCGTAACTCCTAACAAATGGCAGCTCGTTATTTAAATATGTAAGAAGATTTTACAATATTCACATACTATAACATATATGTTGCCGCAGTCCTGAGTAAGACCAGTTCACCAAACTATTCGCTAACGTCAGCTCTTCATAGACCTCAACATCACAAACAAACGCAGAACTTGCATCGATTCACCGAGTGTTCCGTTGCAGAACGCCTCGCCTCCGCTACGATCGATATCTCACACGACTATACGCGCTCGGTAGAGCAGGAATGGGTGTTGAAGATTGCACGTAGTGCCGGCAGACGGACCCACGAGAGGAGTGTGATTCTGGTCCCTAGGCACGGAGATGTGCCGAGCACGTGTACTAGCTACCACCTACTTGTAGTGACATAAGGACAGAAAACATCAATGTAACGAGAACACTAGGAATGCATTTGTAGCGACAGGAGACCGGGTTGCAAAGCATCACCGGCTAAGACACGAAAAATTTCTATACCTAAAAACAGACGCCCCATGGGAAGCAAATAATTAGGTATAAAGGATCTTACTTATCGCAATGGATAGCAACTTATTGTCCAGCTGAGTCAGCACTGCATTTCTAAACATGATTTTTTTAAGTCTGAAATTGTTGCGTGATGTACACAGAAAAGTCAACACGGAGCCCAACAGCTCAACTTTTCATTACAAATTACAAAATAATAATTTCTGGTCGCATCAGAACTTTATTATGACCCTGGATTTAATCATAGCCGAAAATAACCAGTTTTTTTAGGACGCTCGAGTACTAAACCACAGACAGTAGAGCGAGAAAGAAAATATCGACAGCAGGACTTCATCTGGGGGTAAACAAGAAGCAAACGGCGAAACTGTTGCATGAGGGAGAGGCGAGAAGAAAGCGCATGCAAGCTGACTGCTGGGGTGCCACGCCCGGCTCCTCCACAGCCGCCACTGCATCCTCGCTGCTCCAACATCCAAAGAAGCAAAAACAGACAGCGTTGGTTTCTTAAAACCGCACACGAGCTGGAGCATCTAACGAACTCCTAATGCTTGAGTTTGGATCAAAGGCAAGGGCGGTAAACTTTAGCTACCTGTGGTCGACCCATCATCCAAGTTTATGCTTAAAAGTCCGCCCAGAGACCTAAGTTAGGCTAAGTTTATTTGAGCATAACTCTCTGAAATTACTGCCCTCCGTGAACTTTAGTTCAAAGCAACTTCTTTTAGTGCTTCATTTCCTGCTTGATACAGGGTCACTTCATTTTTGCTCTATTTAAGGAGACACTGCACGTCCACCTTAAAAAAGAAAAAGAGCTCCCTATGGGGCGTAGGCGCATTCATGTACACTCTCGGGGTCCCATTCGGCCCCGCAACGGCTCTGGTAGACACTCCGAGCTCCCGGTCGTTAATTAGTCATTTAGGCCTCGGACAAGGCAAAATATCCGTTGAGGGTCACCTTCTTAAGCATAATATCTGCCATATGCAGAGACACCTTAAGTGCTTCAAACGATTCCTTTTCCTCTATCGAGATCGACACCAGCCAGCGGAAAAAGGAGAAAACCCCAGCTCATTTTTGAGTGCCCAAGCTATAGCACAGCAGTTGCTCGACAATATCCGTAGCGAGGAAATTGAGGTGTACAACCCAGACAGACATACAGGTGTGTTAGTAGCTGGGTGTGTCCTTGTTAATGTTTGGGAGTCAACAGCCATGACAAGTTTTCTAGGAACATAATTATCGATCGTTCCATAGGTTAATATTTATATAAGCAACACAGTAAGTGAAAGGTGACAATAAAAAAATGGTTTACTTACGTGCAACAGGCGCGCCTTGTCCCCCCACAATACGTAAAGAAAAGCTTACACGTACCTGAAAAAAAATACGTGCATTAGCCTTTTCCGCCTGGCTACTAAATCTATCCTCATATCTCAACAACATTTTCTTTATATGAAATACAACAGAATGGTAAAATATAAGAATAGCATTAACTAAACGCCGCGTGAGGCAAGACCATCTCCCGCGATGAGGGAAAAGGTGGGCTGAAAAGCTTCAAGTCGGTAGTTTTGGAAATTTTCACATCTAGCTCAACCCACCTAACCGCCTGCAAGAGATCGTGAAGATAGCTCAATTCACGCTGACAGTTATTGGGTGGAAGACATTCACACAATTTCACATAGAAATACCAATATAAAGGGCGTCCCAAAAGTCCCTTCACAGTTTTAAATGTTTATTTAAAAAGAACTGTCAGAAATAGACAATTCACATAAATTACAAATAAAAGCGAAAATCGCAAAGTTTTACATGGTATCTTAGCTGCAGACATTCGGCTGATATTGGAAATCAGGAGAAGTTAAATCAGGCGATCGTGGTGGCCATGAGACAGCACCAAAGCGAGAAATTAATCGCTCAGGTAAGGCTTCTCTCAATAATGTCATGGTTAATTTCAACTTCCAATATAAGCCTAATGACTGTAGTTTAGATACCGTATAAAGCTTTAGAATTTCCAATTTTATTTGTAAATTAAGTGATTTGCCTATCTCTGACAGGTCTTTTAAAATAAATGTTTAAACTGTGAAATGATTTTTGGGACACCCTTTATAGACATATACACTGGACAAAAACATTATCACCTCTCTCACTTCGTTCGTGGGTGATAACAATAAACAAACATTCAGGTCACAAAAGGAGTATAAACTAGAGCGCCTCGTGGCGTAAAGACCATCACCCGCGGATGGAGCAAATTTTATCGCCGTTATTTTTGATGGCCAGCTAATCCTAGTTTTTTGGCATAGGTCACATCAAGGCCTGCCCATCAGACTCCCTGCAAGAAATCATGACCATAGCTCAAATCCTTCTATCTCTTTATGGGTGTAGAGAAATTTCATCGCCGTCATTTTTTATGGCCAGTTATTCCTAGTTTTTTTGGCATGGGTCACATTGAGGACAGCCCGACTTCCTGCAAGAATTCATGACCATAGCTCAACTCCTTCTACCTTTTTTGGGTGGAGAGCGAATTTCATTGCCGTCATTTTTTATGGCCAGCTAATCCAAGTGTTTTTGGCATAGGTATGTCACATCAAGGGCAACCCACTAGACTCCCTACAAAAAATCATTAAGATTGCTCAACTCCTTCAACCACTTATTGGGCGGACAGACAAATATATATATATACAAATATATTTAGAAATAAATATACTTAAATGTTCAACGAAAACATTATCACTTCATTCGCGGGTGATAAACAAAAAAATTAAGTCGCAGTCACAGCTCAACTCGTTGTCTCGCACAAAGGCAGTTTGCATTCAATTGAAAATACATGTGCAATTGCACGCACTTAAGAAGTGAAAGGGAAGCATAACGCGTCGTAATGTGTTCGCGACATAGGAGCAGCTATTCAACAGCAGGTTTTGATTCTGTGATGAAAGCTAGTTGAGCAATGGCACCAATTTAATGTCAGATATAGATGTACTAAAAGGCACCTTCCTAACTCTTTTGGCAGCACACGACATGAGCTACCTAATAGCACAAGTTTTATTGCATTTAGCTACGTTAAGGCACATTTATTCACTAAATCACTATAACTTAATTGTTATCGAACTTAACATTCCAGAAGCTACTCAATTCGCGAAAATACAAGCAATATACGTAAGCTCATCTGCTTGTCCAAAGCACTTCATATACGAAGGGTGTATGAAAAGTTTCAAGCATCAGAAAAACTAAAACGGGTGAGGGATATTTGATGAGTTATTTCTCAACTTTATGTTAAACTTTTTAAATCTCAAAATCTGGCAGGAATACTTATAAAAGGTTGTAAATATATATTATAGGTTTGACCATGCATCAACGCTTGTTGTACAGCCATGCTCAAAACATTTCATACGCCCCTCGCACTAGTCTGTATATATTGGTGTTCGTTGTGTGTCACTGCAAAGCGGGGTACCTACCTACCAATTCATCACAATCTCACCTCCCATGGGATGATCAAAAGCGGATGAACAAAGCAATAATTATCCTTGAAAGTAAAAAAGGAAAAAAGCATATTAGGCACGGAAAGCATGAGTCTTGACGCGTAAGGTAACTAACGGTGAGGTTACCTATTGATAAGCTTAGTGATTTAATTTCTACAAAGGACCCGCCCATAACCGCAGGGTAATAGGGCAACTGCAGCTCATCAAGATAGAAAACTGCATAATTGTGCGGTTTGCACCCACACGCCTTTACTTATGAAAACTTATCAAAATTACCGCTTCCTTTCTCACGCGGATAGCGTATTAAAGAGCGCTGCTCTATGCGCTTATCAATGAGACATTTTAAGGAACGCTGCAGCTCCTGCATTGCACACGGAAGATCTGTGTGCGCCCAAGTCAGTCAGAGTTACCAGGTTCACAACAGAGCTCACTGAACCGTTATGAATGCGGAACAAAAAGCTTTAGAATCGTAAGCTGTAAAAGTTTGCGCGAAAGCTCTGAGCGCTGCACAGATCCAATTCGGTGGGGATTATATTAGATCATTAGCTATATTGCAGATGATGTCCAAATGTGGACGGCGCTTCAAGAGCATACGAAAATGAAACGCTCCAAGAAGCGAGAAACAAAAGTGCATGAAATAGTAAACTGAAAAGAAGAAAATGTCATAAAAGAGTTCATTACCTAGTCGACATGAAAAAAACGCATTGGCTAAACACCAGCGGTGATGAACCGCGTCACGGTGCAAAGGGAATTCAAGCCATGTGTAGGGGTCATTAACACCGTGGCGCGATTTAATACCAGGTGGCAACGCAAGTTCTGCCCACCTTCTGAGCGGTTGCTTATTATTATTAAAACTCCACGCCCGGGCCGCCACGGACAGGTAGTACAACCCAAATGAAGCAGTTTGCAACACCTTGAAGCCCGTAACGCTGTTGAAGAGAATCCAACAAAACACCATTAACTGCTGATTTAAACGCCTGCAGGCCAACACGACCGAAAGCAGACGCCGGCAACGAATTCCAAACCCCAACAGACCAGGGCATAAAGCACCGACTGAACTGACGAGTTCTGCATCTAACTGTCTCTAAAGTGAAACAGTGCGCGTCAATCGCAGCACGTGTAATCCTCCTTGAGACCTTGAGGGCTGGGATAGATGAATACAACCAATATCTTTCATTGTTGTAAACCATATAAAATACAGAGTCCAGCAACCTCTCTCCTATGAGACAGGTTCACCAGATCATTTTTGGCACAGAGCCCGCTGGCTGAACTAACAAGTCGGTCCAGCAGACATAAGTGACTGTCAGCAGCTGAAGCCCAGACCGCTGAGCAATACTCCAACACAGGCAGCAAAAAAGCCCATAAAAGCATCCGCGGTTAACCTCCCTGTCACCAAGCACAGAATTTACCTTACGCAGGAGCCCAATCTCACTGTGCCAATACCCCGGTTGTGGTGATTATTTTGCAGTGAACATGCAGTCATCGATCTTATAATAGTGGGTCTCATACAGCCTCCAAACCTGAAACTTGTATCGCCTGGGACAGATCCCGTAGTTTATTTACTGTTTATGTTTCTCTCCCAGCCCGCTAAAATATGCAAGAGAAAGGATCAGTCGTAGAAAAGAGGCATACACTGAAGTACGGATTATATATCATGCTGGAACATACCTACCAGTCTTGCAAAATTTTGTGCAAAAAAACTATATTTTTTAAAATTTCATGCCGTGTAAAGCTATTTTATTGTGTCAGTAAACTGCTGCAACTTCGTTTGTATACTTACACGTGTCAAATTCCTGCTGCCGTTACACAGTTATACTGGCATATAACGGTCCACCCCACAATAGGATATAGCTAAAATATGAGAGGTAAAGTACGACAGCCAAAACAATCGTCAAAACCTAATATTCGTACAAACGGGCTTGAACGATACACTTCATATCCGTTGCTTCAAAAAGCTTAGCAAGATGTGTGCCACACTTCAGTTAACTTTTGAACGCAGCAGCGTTTAGCATGGGATTACAGCGTTGCCGATTCCATCCTCTTTAGACGAGCGCCTTGTCCACATCTTGCTAGCATTTGCTGCTCCAGTTGTTCAAAGAGAGAACAAGTGAAAGCTTTTCCTCGCGATAACTGCCTAGTTGGAGCTCTAGAAGCTCCCAAAACCTTGCCAGAGCGAATTTATTATGCATTTGAGGCACTTGTTACCGTCTACTCGGGCGAGATTGCGGGGCTTGCTCGACGGCAGCAAAGTTGCGGTAAGGAAAACAGTTTCTAGCTTATGCGCCAGAGAATGAGTGGAGTGTTGGAGTAAGCACAGTCAGGAAGATTGAAATTATACATAGGTACATAATGTAAAACATTCATTCGAAAGCTCGAAGGCATTGATAGAATACATCTAACCACTTAATAAAAGTGCCAAGTTTAGATTGAACCCAAAATAAGAGCATGTACCGTACATTTTTGAAACTTCGTAAGGGGACATCAAACAACCATCCATCGAAGTCACAGTAGCTGTCAAAAAGAGTTTCGTAGATCACACGAAATTCCGATGATCACATGTGTAGAAGAAAACATCATGCAACGGGAAAAGTGAACGGTATCACAACCAGATGTCACCATCACCAGCTGAGGTCTGAACCATGCACTGTCGATAACATTATTGGGTTCTATCATCTCCTGTAGAGGTGGACCAAGATTGTCCACGTAGTCCTGCCAGTCGCCAAACAGAGACAGAACGCTCCGTTCAGCTCCACTGATAGATGAGGGAAGGTTTGCCACTGACACTGAGCTATCCAGCACTGATCCACCAACGGACGTGGCAATAGCGACCAGTCGCTCTTCCCTCGCTGTTCTTGTATCGAACTCGGGGGACGCGGTCCGCATAATATGACAGAAAGTTGTGAATCTGCCGATGCTACGAGTGACCTACAGAGAAATATGTCAATATGTCTTTCATTCGTAACACAGACACGCATAAAAACCTATACGCAGGTATACATATATGCGTCAATAGTTAGCAAGTAGAAACACATTGAAAGCGACAGAGAGGCATAAATGATATTACGAAGTAAATTCTTAGTAGGTATAGCACGATCACACACACACGAGCAAGTTCACTTAATAATGAAGTGATTCAAAACCGCGTCGGGTTGAACCTACAAACAGCTCTGAACACCTAAAAGCAAGATTAGCTGCTAATCGGGACAATCCTTGCCATGACTACAGCATCACCTCTGCACAAACTGTGGGCGTGCATAACGCCACCTGGACCTCGTCTGAAGTATCATTAAGATAGGTAATCAAACTGATTCTTGCAGAAAACTGCAGAGTGCATGAAGTTAAATTAAGCAACGTAGGGAAGGTACACAAATGCAAACTACGATGGTCGCTCCATAGTAATACCTCCAATATTTTCATTTCGCCCAAAGGGATCCAAGGGGATTGTAAATTACATGGTTATGTTGCCTGAACTTATGCACTCATGACCTGAAAGTTTCATTGCTCTGGTGCAGATAACGACGGTGTGACAGTCAAAGAAAGCCATCCCAATCATGGACGTGCGTCAGAAGCAAAGATGCGTCACTAAATTCCTCCATGCAGAAAATATTGAAACAATCAACATTCATCGGCGCCTGGTGACGGTAATGGATTGATTTTGGATGAGCAGTTGAATATTAAGGTCCAGATCGGGGAAGTAGGGCGTAAGCTGAGCAGAGTTTTTGATATAATCTATGCAGTATCCAACTTGTTGATGGCGAATCACTAAAAATGGTTTATTACTCATTAGCTCACTCAGTGTTGTCCAGGATATCATCACCTGGGGTGGAGCCCCACGTTGTCATTTATAAACTTGAGGTAATATTGAACAATATACTTAGGCTAATACTTCGCGTTAAACGTTACGCTAACAATATTCCTCCAATAAAATGCAGTGATATGTACTCTACTCTGAAAATGTTGCAATTTCAGGATGTCTACAACTATTGTTTACTTAATTTTTTTTTCGATTCGTGTTTAATATCATCCCAAAGCATTTCAAAAACATTTCAGTCCACTTATTCCAAAACAAAATTACGAAATGAGACGTTCTGTTCTCAATCTCCCTAATGTGCGTGTTGACGTTGAAAAAAGCTCAACAGTTTTTCAAACTGCATTGCTTCTCCATAAAAGTCCTTTGTATTTATTAGACCCAATTTCTGGCAATCTATTTAAAAACCGTTTTCAAAAATATGCATTGCAACAGTATTAGCCTTTGTTTTTATGTATTTATGTTTGCCCAAGAAGTTATGCTTAACGTCTAGTGGCTATGCAGATACATTATTGTATTCGTTTCTTACTCACGTACCAAAACGATGATTGTATTGTATCAATGTGTCTTGTGTAATAAACCTATCGATGAAGCCGGTGCAGTTGATGTCAACACAGTATGGAGATTGGCTCGTAGATTTCAGAGTGGTGCCAGAAATGTGAGTGACAAAGTACGATCCGAACGCCCATGCACAGCCGCCACCACCCCGTAAAACGAAGTGCACCTCGATCAGCTCACCTGCACCGATCAGATTTCTTGGAACTAGGGGAGACTGTCAACTCTGACCGTTACGTTGTAACGTTGACCAAGCAAAAAGCCAGGATTACCCGTGTAAAGCTAGAGAAAAGGGAAACATTCCGTTCGCAACATGACAACGCCAGGCCATACACAAGTTTGAAGACTACGGAATGTGGCAAAATTCGGCTGGACGGTGCTGTCTCACCCACCATATAGTCCCGACCTGGCACTGTCAGACTTCCACTTGTTCAGACCTCTGAAGGATTCCTTAAGTGGGTAGTGTTTTTCCGACCGCAACGACGCAATCGCAGCCGTGAAAAGATGGACCGCCTCTGCAGGCGCAAACTTGTAAGACGGAGGTATCAAGGCTCTCGTTCATCGCTGGCAAAAGTGCACTGAAAATAGTGATAACTAGATAGAAAAGAAATTCTGGAGCACAAATGTCGCTCGTTTTAATGGTGCCACTACCGTCTTCGTAGCTCTTCCACTTTTTAAGTTAAAAACTAGGAGACATTACTTTTGAAACAACCCTCGCACAATACAATAAGATTTAGTCAAAGTTCAGCAGAGTACCGCAGTAGCCGCCGTCCCACACGAGCCACAGCCCGGTAATAGCTACAAGCGTCACTACTCCACAATAGCCACATGCGCCACAACCCCGCAATAGCCTCATGCGCCACAGCCTCGCAATAGCCTCATGCGCCACAGCCTCGCAATAGCCTCATGCGCCACAGCCTCGCAATAGCCTCATGCGCCACAGCCTCGCAATAGCCACATGCGCCACAGCCCCGCAATAGCCACATGCACCACAGCCTCGCAATAGCCTCATGCGCCACAGCCTCGCAATAGCCTCATTCGCCACAGCCTCGCAATAGCCTCATGCGCCACAGCCTCGCAATAGCCTCATGCGCCCCACAATAGCCACATGCACCAAAGCCCCGCAATAGCCACATGCGCCACAGCCCCGCA
>LQNS02278146.1:1105047-1118881 GCA_001587735.2 Parhyale hawaiensis | reverse complement strand
CACAGCGACCCGCGGAGCCACTCCAGACGGTGAGTGCCTGCGTTTGGCCCACGAAAGTCCCCAACCAACGCAGAGACTCGCGCAGGGTCCACCCACGACGGAGACGCACAGGCATCGGGTGGCTGGTAGAAACTTTCAGAGCACCAGAGGCAAGATCTCGGCCGGTATGACGCCCTGATTTAACTTAATCTTTCAAACGAAGCCTTATTTGCACTTCATATTCAGTTCACAGTGCTCTTCACAAAACATATTTAAACGTAACACCGTATTTGTTCGACTCAATTCGTTCAATCTCCCGCTCCTGAGTGACCAGCTACTTGAGCTGCACCCATATACAAAACTCGCTAAATCGTCGTCTTGCAGAACAGAAAGTGTGAGCAATAACTGTTCTTTGGTTTCTCTCGCGTCCAGCATATTACACTGCTTATATTTTTGGTAAATACCTGAACTCGTCGGTGTGACGTCATTCCCGCCACATGCGGCGACGGCTAAGTTTTATTTTAGTCCCATTAACTCCTGCCATTACAGTCTTCACTTCCTGTCCCAGAAGATGGATGGAGTGAGCTTTGGCACACCAAATCGCTCCCCACATTGCAGCTTACAAATCCCTCCAAGCAAACTGACTCGAAATTATTCTGAAAGTCCAGTACAATAACCTCACAAGTTGAATGAACTGTAATGCAAAAAAGGTCTGCATCTGTCCTAAACGGTTTAGTTACACCGCAGAAAAACATCTTTAGATAGTCCTATGGCTATAGACAAAAGCTAAAAGTTTTTCAGAAAAAAAATCTTGAATTAGCTTCAACAAATATATTACACCTACGTATTATTATAGCTAGTATTATTATTGCACTCTATTAGAATTATTATAGTGATACCCTAGTTTAAACCTCCCTATCCGCATATTTCACTGTGATCCAAATTGGAAGAAAGGACGACTATCGAGTGTGAAGCACAACGAGAAACTCCCCTGCGAGAACAAGAAAAAAAATGAAAAAAAAAGATATAATCCAAAAGAACGTGAACAATGAAACAAGCAAAGTGGGCACAATAGACATGACTATACCGCAAGCCTTGAACCGTAGCAAAGTAACATCTAAACAATTCTATTGGGATGCCCAAGTCAGAAGAAACACCTAGTGAAATTCTGCTACAGTGTTATACAGCTGCCAACACTGCAATGCAAACAGTGTACACCTCGCTGCCTCATGCTAGTAGTATTCCAGGTTAAGGGCTAGACCAAGCCCCAGGAGCCTTCGCCAGTGCGACAAAGTGTCCATGTAGAGCGGTCGTTGTTCAGAATCAGGAAGGTTTTACGGGCCTCGACAGAGAGCTCTCGGCCGCTCATCAAATCATCGAAATGTTCGAACAAGTGGGCCGGTATTAGATTGGCTGGAGCAAGCGGTGCTCTGCGTGGGGCTCCTCCTAAGGGCACTGCTGCCTCTAATGTTAAAAGTTCCTCATCAAAATGCGCATACCAACTTTCAAGACCAATCAATTCCAATAGAATAACTTCAATGGAATTGCCTGTTTCTATGGTTCCTTAAGGCAATTTAGGATTGTACATGTAATCAAATGTCTCCACTTTGCAGGGAAATGAGCAAGAAGAGCTACGCACACTCGCAAAGCAAATGAGGAATGGCAACACAATGGAAAATGGACAGCATACGGAGCCTTTTTTAAATAAAAATATACCAAAAATAGTCGCGGCATAAGGGTGAAGAATATCTGTTGTGTTCAGATGCTTCTACTTTTTTTGTAAGCACTTATTTCACCAGTTGCATAAGGTACGTAAAGTAGATGATTCGCACCGTCCAAGTTACCTGCAGTAGACAGCAATATGCAAGAAGAAATTTCAAACTTAACAAAATATTTTATTACATACTGTTCTCTGCATACAAATGGAAAGCCTCAACTCAAGAAGCGTCAACTCAATTCCTATTCTACTGAAGCCAGTTATGGAAAGGATGAAAATATTAAGCTCAAACACAGACTACACGACCCTCCATGATCAAAATATAACTTCCAAGCGCATCAAATAAACTTTTAGATCTTGATAAGCCAGCAGAGAACTGGAAGTTCAAATGCAAAACATCGCAAGCATAACAAAATTTTTTCTTTCCCCTCCGACATTTGGAAGGGGTCAAGTGAATTCTTCTAGCAAAAAGAAGCAGGCATCAGAGACGAAGCAAGCGGGCGCTTCCATAATCTCTTTTGCATGTTATCAAAACAGAAGAGCAAGAGAGTGCGTGGTCGACTGCACCTCAAAACCATCACTGGGGAACTCGAGACAGGCAGGCACGCTCGCGTATACAGCATGGCTGCATGAGGAGGCTCTGCTAGAGCAGCGTATTCTTTGTGCAAGATGGAAACCACTTGAAATAACAGGGAACGTGAGTAGTCTATACGCCACAAGGCACGGCTTGCTCGATACTGTGTGTAGCCGTAGGAGCTGCGAGCAGCTGCTGGTCGACATCAGCAGACTTGATAGGTAGATTGCCAGGCGAGCAGTGGATCCTTGAATTAGTTTCGTAACTTATTTTCAAAATTTGGCGCACTGCACGTTCGCATACGGTGTGAAATTGAACGAGCCGCAGCAGTTCAAGCTATAACTTTGAATATCACATTTCTCAAGAGTCGTATGATGAGTACGAAATCTAAGAAAATAATAATACGAAAGCAGAACTAGAGAATGAGACGGAGGAGCATCACAAAGGTTGGTAATTGAATCAGCTTGACACACCGCAGATTGAGAAACATACCACTCGGCGAAAGCCTCAAAAACATACACACAGATTTTTGCTCCCGACTAGGTTATCAATAAGCACAAGATGGAATCCACGTATAATAGAAGTCCCGGAAACATTTTAACGAATACTGGACGACACCGACGATCTTACTCGAAAAGATATCTACAGCTTCATACTGTCCTGAATTTAGCATAGAAAAGTAGTAAAATCTTTGAACAAGGATATCATGATATAAGCAAGAAAATATGTATAGAATGAACTAGGTAATGTGTCGCGTATCCTCTGCTTTGCAGCTGCAAGTGTCATTCGATAGCTTGTACTGCATTATTTGCAAAATGAACGAAAAATAAAAAGTAGAAGGAAATTGCTCCATGCGAAATTTCGTTAGCCACAGCAGAAATTATGTAGTATCGTAAATACTAAATCCTTATTTAGTATTTACTTATTTATTTACTTATTTTTCATGCTAGAGGCACCGCGACTTGATAATGAAATTCAGTACAACATTTCCCTCATGCAAAATTCATTATCCAGTTGCTATGGAAGCTCATACATTGCGCTGAGGTCTACAAAGAAATCAAACTGGAATTTAATTCTTTTTTAGATCGGACTTGCGCCCTTTCATAAATTAAACAGCACAACTACTAACGAAGACAAAAAACACTACACTATTTTGTTTTTATTATTAATTTACACAATGAAAACGGTCTCTCTGTGAACGTAATGAGTGTCTTATATATTTCCTGACAATCGTTACCGAGTTCCTACCAAGTTTAAAAAGGTCCATGCCCATTTTTTTCCAAAATAAAACTTCTTGTTCTAATTTCTAGGCAAAGTTCAAACCAAACGATCATAAGTTTAAGTTTTAAAAGGAATTCTTCAATGCGACAGATAACAAATTTATTCGGTGCCAAAGATATCCTCCTTACTTTTCGCACCTCCGTGGATTGAAGGAACAAAGGCCAGACGTAGTAAACACTAATGTACGTACAGTAAGGGAAACATACCTACACTGTAGTATTTACGGCACCGTGAGCAAATACAAAAAGCAAGATCCGCGATAGCACAAAAAATTATGCGCTACACAAAATACACGTTCGCAAACAGCCAGCGACGAACGATAATAATTCACTTTGCATGCAGGCAAAAGAAGAACCTATATATTTACCCATCGTTCAAAAAGCAGCAGTGCCATATACCGTAAGGTGAAGAAAGTTTTTGAACAGAACAATAATCTTTGTTAAACAGCATTTTGGAAAAATACATGCAAATAAAATTTATAGTAAGATAGTTTTAGCACATGCAAACATATTCAATGAACAGAAATATGTTTTTCTTCCTATATTTACTATTTAACTACGTGCATAACATTTCATGAAATGTGCGGTGATCAAGTAATTGGCAATTTAATGGCAAACAGAGTACTCGGATTAATCACTATAAACTTCAAATACAAGTCCAAGGACATCATCGTTCCCTTGTACAAGGCATTAGTGAGGCCACACTTAGAATTTGCTGTCCAATTCTGGTCGCCGCATCTCTGTAAATATATCAATAACACGGAGAGAGTCCAACGCAGAGCTACGAAACTGATACCTCAGCTGAGAAACAAGTCGTATGAATGTCGCCTAAAAGAACTGGGTCTGATCTCTCTCGAGCAAAAATGACCCAGGGGGCAACTAATAGAAACATTCAAGTACTTGAATGGCTTCAACGACGTACCCATAACGGGGACTCTTTGAAAGAGACCTTAATGATCGCTTGCGAAACTACGGTCAAAAACTCAAGCATAAAGCTCGAAGAACAACCTTAAGTCAGCAGCTCTTTCCCTATTTCATAGTCAGCACTTGGAATAGACTACCTTGCGACGTTGTTAGTGCGGAGTCGGTCAACTCATTTAAAAATCGTCTTGGTATAAACTGGGAGAGATACCCTCCACGGCTAAGAACTCCTCCTCCACGAGTCGCAAGCACTTAACGGCCAAAGCTTCCCAGGCCATTTTAAGCTGACTTCTTCTCACTTCCGCTCCATCTATATATTTAAGCTCCGCATATCGGCGGCTATCGATCATGCTTACGGGCATTCATGACCATCTCTTAGGCGAAGATTCTTTTCCCCTCTGTTTTTATTTTCTCTTTTTTTCTCTCTTTCGTCTTCCGTTTTTTTCTCCTCTCGTTTCCCTAGTCCTCTACATCCTACTAACATAATGGCAATATCTCAATGCGGCCGGGGTGTTAGTCCCGGAGACTCTTTGGGAATGAGCATTTTGGTTCGTCTACTGCCGCCTATCTAATCTAATTGAAAAAACAAATCCTTATATTTTTTGCTCATTTCAGAGCAATTAGGGCTTCTAAACGATTTTTGTAGGCTTGGACAAGTTTCTAGTAAAATTTTATTGCGATTTTGCCCCATTCTTCTATGGTGAAAATATTAAATTCTTCCAGGTTTGAAGGTCATCATACTTGAATACGATTTTTAGTTGTCGCCATAAATTTTCGAATGGGCTCACGTCCGGTGATTGACTTGGCCATTTCAACACATTACTACATCAATATAAAAACCGTAAGTAACGTCTTTTCGCCAGTTGTGAGCTTTCTTTCATTACAACCAAAAAGCCCGATGTTGGATACATCTGACGAAAGAAAAAAATAGTTTAATGAAGTCCTCTATCTTTATATGTGCTTCAGCAGATTCCAATCTTGATATCATGTGCCTATTTTTCGATAGGGGAGTCTCACGAGGGCGGCACGACTTTGCATCTTGTCGAAGTTAATTACTGATTGTTCTTTTGTAAACGTGCGTCCCATTTGTCCTGTGGTCAGTCTGTAGCTCCTGTTGAGTTACAAAAAGGATTATTCTCAACTTTCATTTCTCTCCGCAATTCTTCGAGGAGCTCCAGACCTCACCAAGTCTGCGGACTGCGACTTCCCTTTTTCACACGGAATCCTACAGTGCCAACAGGATCACTCAGGGTACTGGATAAGCAGCGATAGCCTTTTATGAGTATTAAATTTACGACTTATTTGCTCTTTCACGCATTTTGATAGTCCCTTTTGCTTAGGCATGTTGCGGTGCTATCAGTGGGACATCTAATGGATGAATGAAAATCAGTTTCACAGACGGCCTAATCTCAGTGTTTCAAGATGTTGTCTAATTTTTTCTGGAATGACCTTTAGGCTAATAATTGTTCTAGATACAGAAATTTAAAGAATTTCAGAAGAAAAATGGAAATGTCTAAATACTGTTATCGCCAACTATTTCATGAAATGCTAGATAAATACGAGATTAACAAAAAAATACCATGCTTCTGTGCATGGAATATTTTTGCAATGTGCTAGAGCTATCTTGCTATTAGTTTAACTGGCGTGAGGTTTACCAAAATGCTGAGAAATAAAAATTTCTGCTCCGTCCAAATACTTTCTTCACCTCACGGTAGGTAAGTTCGCATCCTTCTCCGTAAGCTACTTCTAGAAATGACACGCAATATTTTAAACCTTAACACAAAATGCACCGATGCACGCATGCCCACGCACACAAACAAGGCTGAGCAGGGAGCAGTAGCAGCAGCAGAAGCAACACCGCAAAAACTTGGCCGGAGAAAATGAAGAAGTGTCAGGGGTAATTTTGAGGCGTGTACCGTCAATAAATCTACGAGGAGCGACATCCTCAGCTCTGCTCGCTCATGGAATCGCAGCTCCAAAAATCCGCTTACCGAACTGATCCTTCCGTGAGCGGCGAACGTTGGGGTGTAGAGATAGTGACGTGTGACAGTGGAGAGGCTGGAATAGGGGCACGCAAGTGATAGCTACAGTTAGTAACGGTGAGAGTCAGTTAGGAGGGCCACAATTGTACAGGAATGAAAAGGAAGCGGCAACGGGGCGATATTTTTGGAAAACGAGGGATTGTACAGCCCACACAATGGAAATTTGATGATCCGGAGCTGGAGACAAAGTAAAGTGAAACCGCGAAATTTTAATGGAAATCACAAGAGAAAGAGTTGATAAACGAAGCAGTATAATTAGACGCGGAACTGTTGATAATGAATGAGATGCAGCAAAAAAGGATGTAAAATAATAACTAGGGTTGTGACTCTGCAAAATATGCACGCATATTCTGTCCAATTGTATGACTGAATTTTGATGTCTTGCATAAGATATGATTCCTATGCACACACCTCACTAGTTTAAACTATGAAAATCAATATTCAGTCATACAATTCGACAAAATTTGCATGCATATTTTGCAAAGTCACAACCCTAAATTAATAACACATTATTAATAGAAGTTGTAGCAAATGTATTATTAATGAAACTCCGGGCCAGGGTATCAAAGGACGAGAATAACCCAAATGAAGCACAGTGCAACTCCAAGATACTTTATGCACTACTAAAAAGAAAAATTAACAAAAAATATTCACAGCCGACATGAACGCTTACAGATTGACACGACTGAATATGGATCCCGGCAACGCCACGGTAGCTGCATGCTTCCGTTCTCAGCTCTTATAACACCTTGTATCGCTCGTTCGATTCCCCAGGAGGCACACGAGCTCTTTGCAGATCTTGGTGTGCTGACTCGGCAGTTGTGTGTGCATGCTCGGCACTGTGGCGGAACTGCTTTCCTCAGAGATGAGGGGGGTGGGTGGTCTCGGGTTATTTGTTCCTTCCGTCAAATTGGCGCCATAGTTCGTAACCCGAGGGCGATTGCGACTACAATTGCTCGTCTGGGGCCAGTGGGCCTATACCCGCAGCACAAACCAGTGCATGTGAGTTTCCCAGGTGAGGGTGTGGTCTAAGTTGACTTTACCAGTAGGCGTACCGTTCCGGCTAAGCAACACCGACCGAACTGACGAGTACAGCACCTAACCGTTCCCATGGTACAGGGATGGGCTACGGACACCATCGTGTTCTCCAAGGAGAAAACACATCGCTAATGTACATAATGAACAACAAGGGATCCAAAACGCTACCCTGAGGAACCATAAAAACACCCTGACCGATGTGCTCACAAAACCACCGACTGACACGAGATGCGTGCGCTGAGAAATAAGATCATAAATGATTGACCAAAAAGATTACAGGCCACAATGGTTAACTTTATATCAAATGCCGCACTGAAGTTCATTGACTAAGTCGTGCTTTAAGCCACACTCCTCTTATGGAACAGATAAACCAAATCATCCTCAGCACACAGCCTGCTGGCTGAGCTGTGACGTCGGTCCAGCAGACGCAAGTGACTGTTGGCAGCTAAGCCCAGAGCGGCGAGCAATATTACAACAAGGACAGAAAGAATCACAGAGCACTGATGCTCAACAAGTCCCTATTTCGTATCAGTGCTATCAAATGGAATCTCCAGTATAGCCGATCGTGTTTTCCAGCGAAGAGAGCACGTCACAAGTGTATAGAGCAAACAGCAGCAGGTTTAAGTACGCTGCAATAAGGAACGCCCGAAACCGCTTATGGATTCTTTACTATTATAATAGTAGTCCTTGGTTTACATGCAAGCATATACACGCTTCTGACTTCAGTAAGAACAATTTAACAGTCATCTTCCACTAGCGTCTCCTGAGAGCTTGCTTGCATGTAGGTATGTACCTTCACTGTTTATTATACGAAATCTCAGCACTAACGTGCAAAGTGCAACAGAAATAATAAAATAACTTCACCACGACTACTGATCTTGGACCGCTCACCATTGACAAACAGTTGATGATGCTTCGATGTCCTGGAGTCATAATTGATTTATGACATGCATAAGAGCAGACTGAACAGTTCATTTACTCATTATACGAACACGTTCTTGGATAACACTGGAGAACAAGCAATTCGTTACTGGAATTCTTTAACCTGTATTTTCCTTAGTTCCACTTTGTGATTTCAAATGTGAAGTCCGTTTTGGTTTATCGCGTCCAAATTTCAAGTCATCGCGGACTAGGAATGTGCATTAAGCTTGCAAGCTAGAATTGAAAAAACCAATTACTCCTTACTCAGAGTTATCCGCAACGGCCCGAGCTACAACCGATCTAACTTATATTATACTGTACAATGACTACGAATACTGTTGCTGGACGGAGGCCAAGCAATGAAGCGTAATGAGGTCTAGAAAGTAGGGCGAGGTACTGCGATAGCTCGTTTATATCATGCTTCAATGATTCACTAATAAAAACAACTATAGCTGATTCTGCATCATGGGACAACCGTTTGGAACGACCAACCACGTACAGTGGCCATTGCCACTAGGTCGGAATCAAATGCTATGTGCTAAAATGAGAGCCATGATGACTCTTGTTTTATAATACAGTAGTACGTGCGCCATCAAAGTACACTGCAGGAAGAGACAAGCGCATTGCAATTCTCATCTTAAGTGAACAAATCGCGAAATCAGTGACTTCCCTGCTTGCTTATCTTGCAACTACAGCGAGCTTTGCTTAAAAATTGCGCCGTGCAATAACTGCGATATATTTGAAATTTATGTAAATGGAAAGATTTCGTATCATGGACAAATATTGGCATAGGCGTTTTTCTTCATTTTATTACACAAGGTACGTACTATGCCCTTGCTAGCGTGATGGAATTCTGGAGTACCTGTACTTAACGTGATCTCATCCATCATTGCCGTTATGACTCGGACATTTGCATTTAGATATGAAGCGCGGTGAATGTTCTCAGCCATTAGCAGGCATCTTTGTGCTTATGTTGAATATGTCGATTGCCATGTGTATTATACGTACTGTTTTGCCTTAAGGCGTATACCGTACTTTGCTATCATATGCAAAATTGTAGTTTTTTCTGTGAAAAAAAATTACATTCCATATTAAATATTTACTTTAATGCATCCCAGATATTAATTCATGAAAAAAAAAAACAGAAATTAGCTTTTTACAAAACTACTGCTCATTGTTCAATATTTTTAGCCAGGTAGCTGTATTAATCCAGTGATGCAGACCTAATCAGGGAGCAGTTCTTACTCGTTCCGAAAACGCTTTGTAGGTCGATCTGGCTGTCGGTCTTCAGGCTGACGAGCGTCTGCTCCGCCGCTCGCTCTATTCATTGATTCTGTCGCAGAACTGAGCCGCTTCATTTCAAACTCTGCCTTGTCTTCTGCAATAGTTTGTATTCTTTTCGTGAAGCCCAACACTTCAAGTATTATTGATTAGCACCCCTCACTTTTTGAGTTTAGTCTGTCCCGAAATGTGCCACTTTATTTCAAACTGTGTTTTCCTATGAATTGGATGACATGCTTTGAGTCAAGGCTACCACATTATTTCGTATTGATTCCCGCATTTCCCTCCTGAATCACTATTGTTGTGTGTGGAATGGTTGAATTTGTAAAATGATAATTGATTCACGCATTTTATTTAGCAGCAGCTGTTTATGTTGTCAGATATTGAAGAATCCTAGTAACAGATCCATATGCATGCTTTCCCTGAGGAATACACGATCTCCGATTTCAAGAAGCGCTATCACACCCGTAATATACAGAAGTTATAGTGAACAGTGAAAGTACATGATAGCGCACAGGAAATAAAGATCAAAGTAATATCTGAAGATGGTGTCACTTCTATATAGGCGCGCACTGCAGTACTTTTAAACTAACAGAAATGGGTTCGCTAACGAGAAGATATGCCACACATAAGCAGCGTCACTGGCAAAACACTGTTTAGTTCAGGAAATTAGCAAAGCTGACACATCTTGGCACCATGCGACGTAGTACCTTTGACAATTTTTGGACGAGGCCCACGTGGTGTTATGCGCACCAGTGATGCATACAGAGATGTTCTTGATGCACTCCGTAACCAGCGGCAGAGCCAAAAGCGAGTTACCTCCACAGTGAACATAACCACTAGCAGATGCTTTATCTGGCATACGCTTAGTACACGTAAGAGATTGGGTAAGTTTGTAAATCTTACAACTTCCAGATTAGTCGCATTGCATTTATTCTGTACCGGAGCTGTTTGATGAACAGCACTGGCCTCCGTCCACTGAGGCCATTAATTAGAAGGAATATATTGTTGCAGCACGCCGCTATCCCTATTCACAACACGCGTGTCGCTGGAGCATCCAGCACATTCTAAGCAGCTAGTAACAAGTCGTCCATTTGCCTGTACTCTGAAGTCTATGATTCCTTCAGAATTTCTTAAGCAGATAAATTCGAAGCGTCCTAAGTTTCAGTGAGTGTCACAAATTTGATACGACACGAAACATTGAATATACATGAAGTGCCTGTGAATAAGTTTACAAAATAAGAGAAATATTACCGATTTTCCTTTCATAAGGCATGGCAACGCAAATGCACAGTGTTATTGCCTATTGTAGCCCAACTATAATTACAAACTGTGTGCAAGTTGTGCAATACTTTTCTAAATAAATATATTGACTTATAGTTATCAAGTGATTCTCTGATTCTCCAAGAGGAATGACTGAATTTCATATGTTGATGTGAATATTCTGGAAACGAAATAATTCAGCACTCATATGAAAAAAGAAAGAGTGACGAGAAAATGCGTCTTCTGTGCCAAGGTTATTAACAGTCACAATGTTTACTATACTGTTAACGAAGCTAATACAATATAATAGAGGCGTATAGTTATGAGTGTAAAGCAACAGTAGAAATAATGGTAACTTCTCACGGGCAAGTTAGGTCACTTTTTCTTGCTAAATGTCATTAAATCAGCTGCAAAGAAATTATTTTAGAAACAACCGATATCTTATTCCGTCAAAAAAAAAAGAAACAATAATAAAATTCAACATATAGAGAACCAGCTAGCATCTATCACGCTTATTCGACGATAAAATGGTCTTTTTTTCCCTATCCAATTTCTTTCTCAAAATCCATTAGGAGCGAGCGATGTATGGCAGCTACGAGAGAAATAAATCCTCCATAGACACGAGGACTCATTCAACTATTTTTCTCTTTAAACTTGGCTGGCTCGATTTATTCGCAGTGTTAAAGGAAGTTTGGAGACATGAGACTGAGTTACTGCGCGGTGGTGCGCATTGTCTGAGGTATGCTTGGCAGGCTGCTCCGGTCGGTTGCTGAGGCATAGGCAGGCGTCCCTGGCATGCCCTAATGTCCATTCTTCTCGCTCATTCCTGGCATTCGGACATCGAAATACTTTCACTAAGCGCTACGGTGCCGCGGTCTGTCCAACTGAGGCCATGTAGAGAAACATTGGCACTAGTACGAGTGCGACATGAAATCTTCAGTTTGTGATTAACTGTGCGCATGTGTCTAAGAATGCACCAATTCAAATGTGTAGCAGGTAATTGCGTATTTACAGGCATCAAAAATTATAGAAAAAAAACCTTCAATTTCTCTATACGGGCATGGACATATTCTTGCATTAGTTAATCATACTACAGTCACTTCATTTAGAAGTAAAACATCAATGTAATTGAGTTTACGTTGAATGTTCTCATGGGATAACATTAAGTAATTAAGTTAGGACTGGTCTTCACTGAATCAGCTGCAAGAAATTATCTAAATTCAGTAAATGTCAATCCTATTCTGAACCGTATTGGTTTAGTATCCGTGCCCATGCTAGAATGCGGAGGACGATAGACGCTTCCACAGACGGTGCATCTATGTGCGGCATACATATAAGCTCACCATCGTGTTTATGCCTGGAACAAAGAATAAATAAAACACAAATGCATACAATACAGTGCACCGCTACAAAATGTGGGCCCCGCTCATCGAGACCTCATCTAACCATTCCTCCAGTACTTACGTCAGTGGTACTGAAGCAGGGACACGCAGCGAGCCATGCATACATGAACCTAAAATACAAACTCGCAAAGACAATTTACTCGACGTATCAACTTATCTACTACTTCCAAAGCCATACCGAAAAGATGAACAATACGTCGCCCAACAAGAGAAACAAATAAAGTGCAAGCAGGACTCCTAGCTGAAGATAAATACAAGAACTACAAGAGATACAAAATGCCGCTGATTTACATACCAGAGCATTCGAGATTGCCTATTAGCATGTAGTTCTAGGCACGTTGAATAAAATAGAAAGTTCATGACCATAAAAAGTTGGACTGCCCTAGAAAATGATAAAGCAAACAAGACTCTCCATCGAGCCAAACCATCACAACGGATTCCCTGGAATCACAGACCCATTTAATAATACTAGCGCGCCGGTACCGCTACATCAGTTCTCCTATTATGCACGACGCCAATTTATTATTTCAGAAGGCGATCTGGAGCCTAATCTCTAAATTCTAATTAGAATGGCCGTGGCTCAGCTCCTTCATTCGATTCTCGGTAAGGTAATGCTCTTAACGGTACATCTAAAGGCACCGCGTAGGCATTAAAATAACAAAGGGAAGGAAGGTGCACACGCCAGTCTAGTGACTGAATAAGACTTTAGCTGAACGCAAGTGCACTAAATTCGGCGGCCGCTGAAGCAGCGCGTAAATGCAACTTCATTGCCAAGCTCTACAGAGACGCTAAGCAAATTTATAGGCTAGCACATACAGAGCGCACGCTTTAGATTTGGCGTAAAAAGATAAAAGGAGGATATTTCTACGTTCGGATGTGACATGGGTATAGCGCGTGCTAAATGATTGCACTAATATGGTTAACCATGTAATGTACATACAAATTATTGCAAAATTGAGAACTACAGCCTCTATTACTGCTACAACGGGAATTCTTACAAAAGAGCAAGAAGTCAAGTGAAGAACGCCAAGGGTATTGTTATATACGATAGCTCAAGCCTCTTTAAATCAGTGGTAAGCAGTTCTAAGAGAGGAAATGGAAGGGACATACAGTGTGCTATGATAAACAAAGAACACATGTACGAGAGTTTTCCCTCACAGGATCAACGTTAGTTAGTTATAGTTAGGAAGTTCAAGCCTCCGTTTCCGAGCAGAACGATACCACAGAGGAAACAGCAAGGGACATATTGTATGCCAAGGGAAACGGGAAACCCATGCACGAAGGTATTCACAGACAGAATCAACGCGCATGGGGACAGCAAGTCGGGAAAGAAGATGATGAACAGAATAAAACACGAGCAAGTAGGAATATGAAATCGGGAAGGAAGCAAAGTGGGCACGAAAGAGAGACGTCCC
>LQNS02278146.1:1074076-1101824 GCA_001587735.2 Parhyale hawaiensis | reverse complement strand
AGTCGTTTGGTGTGGGTGATAGAGTTCTTTCAATCATTCATGATTTTGTTTCTGAGCGAACGCAGAGTGTGTCTGCTGACGGAGTTTTGAGTGCCTCAGTCGCGGTGGAGTCTGGCGTCCCTCAGGGTAGCGTGCTTGGCCCGCTGTTATTCGTTCTGTGTACTAGTGACATGTATACTAGCCGACAATTCCACTTTGATAGCAGTGATATCTGCTCCCTGTGTGCGTAAAGCTGTCGCCCAGTCTCTGAATAGGGATTTGTCACGTATTAGTGCATGGTGCGCGGCCTGGAGTATGAAGCTGAATGCCAGTAAGACCAAGTCGATGATTATCAGTCGGTCCCGGACACTTGTACCGCAGCATCCACATCTGGAAATAGATGACACTTTGCTTCAGGGGTTTAAGATTGGGCTCCTGCGTAAGGTGAATTCTGTGTATGGTGAGAGGTTGTCCGCAGATGTTTTTATGCTTTTTTGCTGCCTGTGTTGGAGTATTGCTCTCCAGTCTGGGCTTCAACTGCTGACAGTCACGTCTGTTGGATCGACTTATTAGTTTGGCCATCAGGCTGTGCGCAGATAATGATCTTGTGAAGCTGTCTCACAGGAGAGCGGGTGGCCGAACTCTGTATGTTTTATAAGGTGTACAATAATGAGAAACATTGGTTGGATTCTCCTGTCCCGGCCCTCAAATTGTAAAGAGAATTACACGTACTGCGGTCGGTGCGCACTCTTTCATGTTGGAAAATGTTAGGTGCCGGACTAATCAGTTCAGTCGGTGCTTCGTACCCTGGTCTGGTCTGTTAGGGTTTGAAACTGACTGCCGGCATCGGCTTTCGGTCCTGTAGGTCTGCAGGCGTTCAAGTCAGCTGTAAATGCCTTTTTGTTTGATTTCTTTTAGCAGTGTTTTGGGCTTCCCAGTGTTGCAAAAAGCTTCATTTGGGTTACGCTTCTTGTCCGTGGGGGCCCGGGCACGAAGGTTTAATAATAATACCGAACCGAATACCGAAAAAATACCGAATCATTTGGTATAATTTTTGGAAAAATACCGAAATACCGAACCGAATGACCCTGTTTTCAACTATCGAATATCGAACCGGCGGTACCGAAAAAATACCGAATCCCAGCTCTGCTTTTTTGTTTTATATAAACCGACAATAGGGTAATAAAAATTCAACATAACGGCTGCAGAACGAAATGTTGTTGGTGAAAAATACTTATCTAAATCAGTGCAATTTGCGTTAACATAAATTTTTGTTGAATAGAAACGACATAAATTCGGACCAACTAAAAGGACAAGATTTTGAGACTTCTAGTGTAAATGTAACAATACTGTCATCCTAAACTCGCTGGACTCAAGGTCTTGGGAGCGTTCCAAAAATATTCTACAACAACATAGCGCAATACACTTCATCTCAACACCGCATGCGGCTAAAGTAACTGTGCAACATTTCAAGTTTTCAATAACATCACATCTTCACAACTAAATATATTTTAACGCTGACGCACAGCATTATACACCCTACTGCAGTATCTCCACACAACGTTTCACAGTACCGCATGGAATTATATTCATACCCAGTCATGATGAAGCCACTCCTTCCATTATATTCACGAGCGATATTTGCACTAAATACAACACACACCATCACAATAACACCCAGTACTTCAGCTTCAAAGAAGCACTAACCCTCCTCTCCGCCATAATGCTCAGCATACTTAGCACCCTCGGAGTTCACACAACGCGCATTGCCTCATATCACTTACCTAAAGAACATGCTCCGAATTAATTCCGCAATACCAGCAAAGCGACGTAAAGTTTAGACATTTACAGCAGGCGAAATGGAGCTGTGAGCATGGAGTGAGCGCTCCAATCTCTTATTTGGACCATTTTCGCTAATCTCCCTCAAACTTGCTCCCCTCTGGAGAGAGAGAGAGACCAGGAAAAAGATGCAGGGTCCAAAGAGCGTAGCATATTTGTACATAAGCCCGTATTTGACTAAGCCAAAAGTGTTGTGTTGATCTTGAGAATAAATTAGGGACCAAGGATGGAATTTCCACCGGTCTCGAAAAAGGATGCCATTATAATGGTATTCCTACGGGAAATTTGCCCAGCCGTCTCGGACTGAGTGAAAGTCGCTACAATAAAGAAGATCTCTTCACACGAGCACAGAGGGAGTTTGTTTATTAAAGTTTTATATTAGAGCAAGATTTACGAAATGCAAAATAATATCTTGGGAATGCTTTGACGGCCAGGATGAAAAAGCAGCCCAGAGAACAGGCATAAAGGTCCTGGTAAAACGCAAGAGCACTTTGAAGATATTAAAAAGAGCAGCAAGATGTTATGGAGACTTATAGTAAAGCGAATTACACTTTCATGCATGTCAAATGTTGCCACTCGCTCCAAGAGCTTTCTTCAAGGCCTATCTCGCCTTGAAAGAGCCTTGAGGAAGCCGTCTGCAAAAATGTTTAAAAAAGCCTCGCTTTGTGACGTGCTCATTACTTGCTCTTATGAGTGAGTCGATGAATATATTATAGTGTCATCTACGTTGGTTAATAAGTATGAACGATGACAACATAACTCATAAAGTTGTAATCTAAGAAAGAATCTACTGCTACTTTTACGATATTATAACATTGCCTTGAAACCATAAAAAATCAGTCAAGGGTAGCCATAAATATATCTAACTTTCAAGGACACCGTTTCAATACGAACGTCAATTAAAGGCAATGAAGTACTTTCATAACATGACATTTGGAGATATTCTATCTTATAATAATACACACTTGGTTGGTTGGTTGCTGGCCTGCTTTCTTATTTGTTTGGTTTCTTGTCTTCTATCAGCAATATGCAGGCGAAATTCACTTGCTGAACTGCAAGGGGCCGTTGCTTTGCCAAATTTTAAACATTAGCATTGAAGACATCTGAAGTGCCTCTTAACAGAACAATAGATACTGAATTTTACTCTTTTCTCACAGCAAAGCTTTAGGAGCTCCGAGCTCACGAAGCAGAAATTAGTAAAAAAAATAACGAAGGGAAGCGCAAAGATAATCTTCGGTGCATAACCACGAAGAGAGAAGAAAACGCGCTTTCCTATCAAGTCCATTGCCGTCATTTTATGACAAAGTGAGGAACTAGTAATGTAAAGACCGTAGTTACGTGCCGCACAACGATTCTATTCTCTAACAAAATGTGTCTAAAAGTACTCTTTTTGTAGAATTTTTACATCATTCAGATGAAATCTTTAGTAATAAATATAATAGTTCTATGGACAGAAACCTCGCCGATATCGGCCAGCTGCTGGTGATGGACTTTGACAAGCAAGATGGCACGGACCCTCTCATCATTTTCTTCGTGTTCTTCAAGGGCTTGGCTGGGGCGTTGGCACCGAAATTCAACCCTCTTTCGACGGATATAGTCAAGGAACACTGTTTTCTTATTATTAGCTATGTGCCGGTGTTGTCGGAATGGGGCTACTGGGTGCAACGGTTTGGCTACCCATGGAACATTGGGCGCAGCTGATTGAGCGCAGGACTACTGGGCTGAGCCGTTTGGGCGCAGCCGTTTCGGAAGCTATAAAACCGAAAAAGTTGCAACAACTTCAGTATCGATCAATTATTATGATTATCATTACCATATGACCAGTATAAACCTCCCTACCCACAGCGTGCACTGCCAAAGAGAGCAAGAAAGAAGGGACAAGTCGAGAGAAACGTAGAACCGACGATGCACGCGGGTGTTCCCAAATAAGACCAAACCGCATGGAAGCAGCATGTCAGGAAAGAACAGGAAGCATAGAAGAAATCAGCAGCAGTATGAAAACAAAGTGAAGTACAGTGGGCACGAAAGACTAACTAGCTTGCAAAGTCAGAGTGCACTTGAATGTGGTTGTGAGTAACATCTTATCCAGACGAATTTCAGCGCAGCATTTGACAAAGTTTCCCAAAACAGAATTATACAGAAACGTGAGTTAGCAGGTATGGGTCTACTTCAACCTTGGTAGAATATTTACCATAAGATTTCAACGTATCATTTGTGATTTCCTTACAAACAATGGGTAATCGATAGAAATGATTGAAATGGGTAATAAATGGATGGAAATGCTCGAAAGCCAAGTAGCACCAGGAAAATATCTTTTAACTAGAACGCCTCGTGGCGCAAGACCATCACCCGCGGTAGGGGCAAATTCAACGGAAGTCATATTCGATGGCCAGCTAAGCCTAGATTTCCATATAGATGCTGTGTCCAACAAGGTTACATCGCTGCCACAAAACAATTCAGCTACGGAGATATAAGCGAAATAGATTAGGCACGACAGGAACGAAAACTCAATCCAACATTGAGCCTTTCTTGTATGCCGCGCTCAAAACGATGTCAAATAGTACATACCGAATTACACTGCTATTCTAAGCGAATCTGCCTTAACAAAATGCAGTTGCTCGAGCATATTCCAGAAACAATAGCTTTAGTAACTTAGGACCAGAATTTCTTGCCACCTCACCATGTTCAGTAAATTAATTTTCTCCACTCTAAATAAATCCTTAACGTCGAGACGGACCAACCGTTGACCCAACCAAGCGAGGGAACAAGCAACCAACAAATTCGTTTTATTATGTAGTGGATGTATTTAAACTCGGTAACATGAAAGACATACAAGCTACAGATCCTCGCACTATGTTGTTAGTGCAAATGTATACACGGAGAGCCACGAAAATTTTTCACCATGGCACGCGCACAACAAATGTTTTCATAATACAATTTACCTCACAGACAGCAAATTTCTGCAGATTATGCTTAGAATTTGTTATCGTTGCTCAGTAACTGCTCAGAACTGTAATGTACAGTTGTTATGACAGCTTAAGGTAACCTGAACACTATGCACATTGCATCACGAAGCCATTTTTAAACTGCCCAGTGCATAATTATAAACTATAAAGTATGAGGAAGTGGGAATGCCACAAGCCATTCGTGCATCACGTAGGTAACAAATGGGTGTCCCAGCCACTGCAGCAGTCTTCGTTATATGTTGGACTTGTTTTACCAAGATTTCGACATAGACTGAAATTTTTAGTCCCAAGTATTCGATAGAGGTTCCGTGGATGCATTCCGGCAACACAATTGCTTACTTTTACAAAGCGTACTGTGCCCACGTGTATACGCTTCATCTAACTCAGTTTATTAAATAAACATGAATTAAACATTGTCAGTGCAAGGTGAATCTTTACTTTAAGTTTCTTTCCTATTTAACAGTCTGTGAATCATTAAAATAAAAAAATACTACAGTAATACTTCCTCAACCCTCTCCATTTTCTTTCTACAACATGATTCAATCAATGAAGGCATAACCCAACACTCTATAACGAACTTGGGCCTAAATTTTAAGCCACTTGTACTATGTATTATTTCATCTCGCTCTTGCAGTACTCTGCAACTCATAATGACTTTCAGTCTATGCAACATTAGCAATATAGTAAGTCATCTCATATCTTAAACACACACAGAGACCGGATTGGTTGCATTTACAAAAATTTAATTGGGAGAACTAAACTATTGGTTTGGTAATCAGATAATTAACTGTTCAGTTGATCTTACCAAGTGATTTAGTTAAATATTTTGGCCATATTACCAGATCTTATAGAAAATTTTCCTATAAAAGTTTAGTATTTGACTAGATTTAGTTATTCTTACTAATTACAAAATAGCATTTGGTAAGTGATACTAATATAAGGTTATTATTGCAAATAGATGAAGTAATAGTGAACAAATAAAAATGTACCATTTAATACTACGAATGACCATCGTGTGTCCTCTCAAGCTCCATTGAAAGTGGTGGGCAGAAAATAGGCCGGGTTGCAGAAGATGGCAAACGTATCTTAAGCAGGGACAGTTGATATTCCAACA
Source organism: Parhyale hawaiensis (assembly GCA_001587735.2). Taxonomy (NCBI): domain Eukaryota; kingdom Metazoa; phylum Arthropoda; class Malacostraca; order Amphipoda; family Hyalidae; genus Parhyale; species Parhyale hawaiensis. The sequence goes on along the minus strand of LQNS02278146.1, from coordinate 1,095,926 downwards.
ATGAAGACATCGCAGGCTTAGTCTGATTTGTACGAGCTTTAGCTTCTCCATACATCGAATCTACGGCAAAGTATAGGGCGACCTTATGTCTGATAGAAGTACTTCGTACTTGTATACAAACAATGTATGTAGCTGTATGTAAACACAATGCAATTCTTACGGAAGTATGAAGTACGAATACATGCGCTACGATGTACTGTCCTTCAATATAAAGTATGACACAGACAGAACAAATATATAGTAGGTAAACTCAATTTTCAAAGTCAACGTCAATTTTCAAAATGGTAACTCGACTATTTAACACTGTTCTGAAACATCTAAGACACCTTCAGCATGTAGTAATAGTTGCCTAAGTTCTACATCTGATCTAGTTGCAGTTTAAATCATGGATGCCTACATTCGCTCCTGGTATAAGCGAATTAACCTTTCATCTGCCTATAGTGAACATACGCTGTATATCTGTTCGGGATGAATTCAGAAAATATACATACATGTATATTATAACTGAGAGCGCAATGATCAATTCCAACTATTATTCATCGAACGCCAAATACAACGTCAAGCAAGAAACAATCGCTGGAGACAAACATCGATAAAGATCAAGAAGCGCTCTAAAAAATCAGTGAGCAGCACCAGATACGAGCTATAAAACTGAGACGCCCGATGTCGCTGGTCATGTAATTTAGGAAGGGTGCTATTATGTGAGATTTAGGCCTAATTATCGAACTGATTATATGTTTTGCATTGAACACACAGACACACGGAGGTTGCGTGATGCGCACGCCTCAAGGGAACCGTAGGGTCACCGCGCCGCCACCCACACAGCCCAAATTTTGCTGTTGTCCAAGTAGTAGAAACGAGCTAAGGCTACAGGCATAACAACCTGCTCACGAAACTGAACTTGTGCTCAAGAACCGTAATTGGCTTTCTCTACCAGAGCCAATATTACCTAGTATAGGTGTATATATATGGTCATGCATTGACGAGCTGATACCAGTACATAATTCACACCAATATCATTTATTATAGGCTTTGTTGTTATTGATGTCCATAGAGTTTCACAACTTTGTCATGTGGCTGTGCAGATATATTATTGTTTATGTATTGTAATTTGAAAGTCTTCAAACGTTGTATTGTATATCTGTGCGTCATAAACCAATAGCTATCAAAAGTACAAGGAACGTGCTTTGTGCCTCGGTAGCCTCGCCTTAATTAGAGTTTCAGATAATGGTACATCAGACTTTGGAAACTTTAATATCACAGATGCCAATAGACACCAAGTCACAGTGATAAACTTCATTACCGGTGCCGTGCGACAGACCACGTTAAGCCGATGAGCGTGCAAAAGCCGTGACAAATTAGGCGTTTCTGCATCTCAGCAGCGTGACAGCGTAGAGAGTAGATAATTTTGATGGAGGAGGCTAGTTTTCGTAGTGACACAATAAGTAAGGTTGCAAAGCTTGTCTTCTTTCTCATTGTGAAAAATATTTTTTTTTTTGTATATAAATAACAAAATATCCCTGTTCATATTAATGAATTACACAGGCTGAGAAGACGCACCGTTTAATCACTGCCCAAATCACTAGAAAATAAATTGTTGTCAAAAACTTCAGTTTTTTTAACGGTCAAAATAAATCTGTAATCATGGTACACTGAATTTCCAAATGAAAAGGTGAATGTATTGTATAACCGGTATACTTTGCATAAATTCCTGCCAGTAACGGTACCGGTTCGATAATTTCAGCTTACCCAAGCCAAAAATAGCGCAGTAATTACGTACTGTACGTTCAGAATAGGTACTAAACATAGCAAGCTACTCCAATGGTGTAACATGAGTCTACAAGGTGCGTAACTTTTGAAAAGCGTCGCTGAGTACGTAAAAGTAATGTTAACTTGCTCATACACCCCAAATAGGAAACCCACACGCACTGATTCGTGCTGCAGACGTATACTGACTGGCCCCAGAGGATTATACGGCTGCAGTCAAGCACAGATCAAGAGCTATTGCACCAGCAACGGAAATGTCCTATGCGGCGACCTGCAACTCCCCCCTCCTCGTTTCCCAAGACGATCTCCATTTTTTGCTAGGCTCAGTACTCCCGCAATAACAGCCGAACACTGAAAGCTCACTCACCAAGACAAGCGCAAGAATCGCCTTCTGGCAACAGTCTCGAAAACACGTATGATGCGTCTGACAGCAACACTCGAGCATCCTACTACTATGGGTAACGAAATTGAAAAATGAAGCCTGGAACAGCAGGTGAACGAAAGCGCCAAACTATATGTACAGTAACTGCTATGGTAACGATGGCGTTCAGGGGTAAGATGCAGGAGAGTAACATACGAATGAGAGAAATTTACGGCTCTCTCAACGCAGGGTAGGAAGGGCATGGCTATACAGTATACAGACGTGAAAACTTGGGTCCAAGAAAATAGAGGCGTAGCATAGCAAAGAACCCCGAGCGTAAGGTGCCATTGCTTACAAGCAGAAGAAATGATGAGTAACAGCATTCACTATAGATATATATTCTTATAATTGCGATAGAACGACATCTTCCAAAATCCACACCATAGAATATTTTCAAAAAATCTACGAGATTAACTCCCACTATTTAACTATCTCGAAAAACTCCACGGGGCACTATCTCTCTCTTCTCGATAGTAAACGCGCGCTTAGATTTTGCCATCCACCATCACCACCACCCTAGTAGAGAAGCTCTTCCACAATGAGCTCTTACCCCGAGAACCTTGTGGTTAGGAAGGCAAGGACTGGTTCGTCTAGTATACTGTATTTTAGGGGTATTTCAGTGTTTTAATGTATTTTGAACATTAGGAGAACCAGTCTTTGCCTTCCTAACCACAAGGTTGGCGTTGTAAAAGCTCATTGTTGGTTATCTACTTGTTACTTAGCGTCAATCTTTGATTGGCCTTACTAGGACTACAGGGGGCAGTTCAATAACCTACCAGAAATTTTGCCAGCCTAACGGCATTTTGGTAGGCTAATGGGAATATATTGTCATCCTCAACCTTCATCTATATGGATATATATATATATATATATATCGTTACGGCCTATTAGATCGCCATGAATATTCATATACGGCCTGTAAAGTGGCCGTCGTCTCGATAGAGGTACCAAAATTCAGGTACGTCTATCAAACCTTCAAGTTCAGATAGTGAAAAAAGTACTATAAGCACCGTAGATTTCTGCATATTTTGTCTCATTTTGAAGGAAAATAAGTCTACGTTTCAAGGCACGCCGACTTCTCTTTAGTAAAACGACAAAAATTTTTTTGTGCAGCCACCATCTACCCAGGTACTAGCCCCCTTACAATGAGCTCTTACCCCGCCAACGTTGTAGCTTAGATAGGTAAGGACTGGTTACCGTTGTGAAATATGAAGTTTAAGACATAGTGAACCCGTATATATACCTATAATACTTAGGATTTTAGCAGAGCCAGTCCTTGATTGCCTAACCTACAAGGTTCTCGGTGAGGGTGTACCTCTATCAGGCAGCTTAGATATATATATATATCTTGCTTGCTCCTGTGGTTGGGGCCTTTTTCCGTCACGCTATATAAGGATTTAGATGGGAGAAAAATCATCTACTGAATAACATTAAGAGATACCATGAAATTTCAGCTGTGAATTACGATGGGAAATATAAAGCACGCTCGACTGGGCGCCGCAATTATCCCTTCGAGGCTTGACTTGCCCAAAGCTTTAGCTTTGTCAATTAAAGTCGTGTTGCAAGAGTTATAAGCAACGCGATTACACTGAGTCAGCGCAAAACTCAAATTGAACGAGGCAAAATTCTGTTTCTAGAGGTCTTTAGGGTGACCAATTGAGGGTCACTACCTGAAACTCAATTCAATGGGTCGAAGCCAACTCACATGCCAAGCTTAGACGGCTTAATTTTCGCTCCTGATCGAAATCCGACATTTTCTGAAACCCACTTCGCATTGAAGAGTAGCTCGGTACTATCTATAGTCTTATTCTGCTGCGGAAATGAAGAACTGAAATCCAAATCATTCGCGCCATGCCAATGGTTACCTCCGCCAAGGAGGTTATGTTTTCGTCGTGTTTGTCTGTCTATCTGTCTGTCACCAAGATAACTCAAAAAGTTCTGAACCGATTTGGATGAAATTTACGGGGATTGTTAGGTATGTTGGAGGAACAGATGATTAACTTTTGGTGAAGATATGCCCATCCGTTTTTTTGTTTTTCTGCCTTCTTTTTTCTCAATGCTATAACTGAAAAAGCAAAGGATGGAAATTTATGAAATTAACATGAGTTGTTAGGTACATAACAAAAAGTAAATGACCAAATTTTAGTCATGATCCGTTTGTTCGTTCGTTTGTCACTGTTTTTAATTTTATGCTTCTTAGCACAATAACTCAAAAAATAATGAATGGATCTTTATGAAATTTATAGGGGTTGTTATTAATGTTAAAAGATATAAATGATCAAATTTTGGTGCAGATCGGTTTGTTCGTTTGTATGTTTGATAATTGTTTGTCATAACGTTTGTTAGCAGTATAACTCAAAAAAGTTATGAACGGATCTTCAAGAAAATTGCACAAGCTGTTATTAGTATCAAAAGACACAAATGATTAAATTTTGGAGTTTATACGAAAAAATATGGTTTCAGAGCCAACTTAAATTTTTTGCTACTGTTGCCTCGCTTGGCGGAGGTATGCACCCTCAGCGTGCTCTAGTCTCCCTTTTCTTCAGCCGTGCGATATTCACTATACTGGTGTCTTGTGACATGTTTCATAAGGCAAAATACGTAGTCAGGAAACGGCACGGGAGCACAAAGTAAGCAGTCTTGAAGAGCCACATTCTAAAGCATTTTTTGAAGCGAATGTGCGGAATTTAATGAAAGGAATAAGAAAAGAGTTACAGTAATAACGATCGTTTACTGCAGAAATGGGCCGAGTCTGCTCCATTTTGCTGCATAACAATCACATCAAGTGAATAGAAAAACAATGGGCTACCGTCTATTATCCACCACTACCTCAATAGAGTATGCAAAATATCAGCTATACAGATGAAACAACAATAAAAATGTGCTATTCATGTAACCTTAAATTATCTACCTGTAAACTAAGGGAAATAGACCTTACGACAGTTAACGCAAATAATGCGAGAAGTACTCCTGAAAAGTGAGACGGCTCAATTCACTTTATTTTTGTTTTGTGTACCTCTGGAACTTCATCAAGATTCAATTACGAATACTTTCCTGGTGGAACACTGACGACATCCACAGTTGAAATTAGAATACGAAAATACGTAAGTGAGAATAAAAAAGACTTCCTATTGGAGACACGTTATTACGGTAATTTTTAAAATGTTGTAGAGTTATGAGGGTGAGAATTTTTTTGCATGATGGAAAATTGTAGCTTACGATAAACAATTATTTTCAATCATATTCAGAAAATTATGTCAGGAATATGCTCAAAACAGCTGTATTTGCAGCACTTCAAAGTAGGAAACTATTTCCGTGGAATTTTCACAGATTCATAATATTGAACTTGTGCGCCTCTACGTGCGACTGTCAAAAATCCCATAGTCATTTTTGTGGTACATCAAGTTAGATGACGTGTTTTATGTAGAAACGATGCGCTTTAAGATGCATATCGTATATTGAGAATGCCCACGTGCGTTATAGGTTGGACGACTTGCGTTACGTATACTGTGTAATATAAACGTCAGGGTTGAGTGTCGGGCGTCAGTTTAGACGGGGTGGGTAAAGCTAAGAGAGTTGTGTTAGGTCAAACTAGGATTTTGTAGAAGTGCCCCAATTAACCGTAGAATTTCCATGGGTCCCGCTAGTTTGAAATCCTTCTCTGGAGCGTAGTACATGGAAGGCGGTATCTTTGACAGAGTTTCTGATCCTGTCTTGCATAAGCCATTTCGCATTTTTTTCAGCTGAACTTCTTCACAGCAGTTGGAACTTAACGTTGAGCATAAGCCAAAACATTTCAATTCATATTGCAGCCAAATTATGATGCTGAGGGTTCAACTAACTGCTCGCATTCAGGATACAGTGAGCGCTGAGCATTTCCGGTGAATTGTTTTGCTTGAAGTATTATTTTCTAGGTGCTACTTGACTTTCCAGCATTTCAAACCTGATTTCGGGCTTTTACTGGCAGGAAGGAAATTGCGCTATCGAAAACTCATAACGGCACAACATTCGTTACTCTAATGGAAGATCAGGCCAACAGGTATGAGGCATAATTTCTACAACAATGCCCGTAGCGCAAGCAAGAACAATAAAAAGCTTTACAACGAAATTATTTTCAGCACTTTTGACGGCTGGGTACACTAGGAATTTATGAAGAAGACATGTTTGAACAATATGAACAATACAGGCAGAAATAGGGGAGGCCAGCCTTTAACTTCCCTACACTGTTAACAGAAATACCGTTTGTTCTGTTGCATTCGTAGTGAGATCACACCTCATAGAGAAATGCGAATGAAGATCAAACAGGCAACATCGAGTAACAGTCATTTCCAGCAGCTCAGTTACTTCTGAGAAATTCGTAAATCCATTCCCGTGATTGATGAAAATTCGGATACCGACACTATTTCGTTAGATTTCGACAGTTTCTAAAAAAAAAACAACACAGTTCGAACGTTTCCCAAATGTAAACATGCACCAATTACTGAGTATGCGTAAAAAAAACTGTGTAGCGTGTGCACATTAATGGATCCTCGAGCTAGTTTGTATCATGGCAGTCTCTAACAAAAAATGCCAGAGCCAAACGTTAAGTACAGTCACGGCGTCATTATGTATAAGAAGCAATGACAAGAGAAGCCTAAAGACGATAGTCTTGACAGGCGAAACGAAGCAGACTTTCATAGCGAGCCAAGTTTAGGCAGAGAGAGCCACCGGCGAGCCCATTGTTAAGCCTCTAAAAATGACCAAAGTTTGTCCTCTAATCCAGTCATAAAATCGCCAGGAACAGTCGACAACAGCGTCACGTGTGAAGTGAACTGGCCGGTGTCGGGCTTGCCTGCGATGGCCGTCGTCTTTTACTTTAAAACCTTTTATGTGAAGAATTTTGGGGACAAAAGCATAGGAATATCACTCTGAATTGGACCCACTGTTCCTGCAGTTGCTAAATCGATTGGAAGTATTCTTCAAAGAAACAGTAGGTTGAGGCTAGCTGCAAGAAATGCACTTGCGCGTGCCATCATCCGCGTTTGGTAACTACGATCGATCACTGAGGTGCCCATTGGCAAGACGGGGAAACCACTGATCATTAAGACCGTAGATCATGCCAACCATTGCACTTACCAGAAGAATAAGAAGCAAGCATCAACTGTTTCAAAAATTAAGTATCAACACTATAACCCCAACGGCTGTAGCTGGGTAGACACCAATAAACTCAATTTACTAATGATAACGGAAAGCCGAGAGATATTTCAGATACATTACGACTAACTGTAGATCAAACAGGAAGGATCTGCTGGAGGTAACAATTTAATCCGCAAAAAAAAAGTGTAACAAGCACTCGGCAAATCTAAATGTACGCCCGGCTCAGTTCCAAAATTCCAAAATTTGTGACCAAACTTTCCCGAAAAAACTTTTAAAAGTTGAGCTCCCAGCGGCAGTCCGTTAGGTATACCGCTTTAGGTGGCAACAAATGAGCAAATTAGAACTGGAAAACATTTTCATGCGCAGACGATGGATGATCCATTCAGAGCTGGCTAGGCCTAAATCGCAGCCCGCGCCTCCAATGCTCCTGGCAACCGAGAATAACTGCTGACGCTGCAAAAGAATGGCGAAATTTATTCACCAGGGAACTGGTGCTCGAATATGCAAGGCTTTTCTAGAGGACCAACTCCCTGCTGCATTCCTTCCACCAAAAATGCAAAGTTTCCATGTATAACTTTAGAAAATTGCCTGCGATTTAGAAAGAGTTGTGCTCTTTTTACTGCATAATTAAGGAATTATTCGCATTTCAAAAAGATTAGAAAAACGCTAGGCGAAATTTAGGGCTGCTCAATGAGAAACAATATTTTGGCATTCAAAAAGGGATCCCAAGGGCTGACGAGAAATAAGAGGTTTCATATTTCAGTGCGGCACTTGCATTATCAGGGAATAAAATACGCAACTTGTGAAATTGAAAAAAATAAACGACAGTTCTACATAAATGCAAGAATAAAACATCATTTGTGATAACACATGAAAAGAACAATGGAAGGGGTAATAGCACACACTGAAAAGAAAATACCTCTAAAACAACTTTAGGGCAATTCCTATTATAGATACAATGGAAAATGGATATAAATCAAGCAAAACTTTTGAAACATTAAAAAATGACGAAAATCATGAAATGTACAAAAGTTTGACCTTACTACAAGGGACGAACAGCCTGAAAATGAAGCAACTTTCAGTTAGAGTATAAACGTACTTTTGAGCCAGATGATTTTTTTTTTTTTAGCTTAGAAGAAAACGCTTGAGATGCATTATTATCAACAGCTATGGTGTAGATGATGGCTACACATGATAAAAAACCATTACACAATAGTTTTTATAGAAGAAAGCGTCGATTTCCCAAACACAGACGTTGGAGCGGAACTTTGTAGCTTCACCACACATTGAACACTAGTTGCACCAACCGCATCATAAAATATAATTTCTTGCATCAACATCACTGTGGAGGGAATTGGATCGCGAATTAGGTATTTCTTATGTGGACGGAGGCTCACCATAGTGCATAGCACATTATCATCATTTTCATATGTAATTACCTCCGCCAAGGAGGTTATGTTTTCGCCGTGTTTGTCTGTGTCTTTTTGTCTGTCACCAAGATAACTCAAAAAGTTAGGAACCGATTTGGATGAAATTTACAGTGATTGTTAGGTATGTTAGGAGGAACAGATGATTAACTTTTGGTGAAGATATGTCCATCCGTTTGTTTGTCTGCGTCATTTTTCTCGATGCCATAACTTATGGTCCGTTTGTTCGTTCGTTCGTTTGTCACTGATTTTAATTTTATGCTTGTTAGCACAATAACTCAAAAAATAACGAATGGATCTTTATGAAATTTATAGGAGTTGTTAGTAATGGTAGAAGACATAAATGATCAAATTTTGGTGCAGATCGGTTAGTTCGTTTGTATGTTTGACTCATATTTGTCATAACGTTTGTTAACGGTATAAATCAAAATGTTATGAACGGATCTTCAAAAAAATTGAACAAGCTGTTATTAATATAAAAAGGCACAAATGATTTGATTTTCGAGTTTATGCAATGAAAATTATGGTTTCAGAGCCAATTTGAATTTTTGCTAACGTTGGCTATTGGCGGAGGTATGCGCTCTCAGAGTGCTCTAGTTATTATTGTGATTACAATTAGCTATACTTAGTCTAATATCAGTGGAGTTGTAATATAACTACAGTTATAATTCTGATGATTTAAACAAGTTTAAGGCTCCCCATATCAACGAAGTTCCGGAAAAGAACTCGTACATGGAAAGGGCAAATCAGGAAAGAAGAGGAAGAGCAGCAAAAAGTTAGCAGTACATACAGGACTAAGAAGAAACAATGAAGGCATAGAAGTAAAGACAATGCATATGCAAAAAAATATTACAGGCGTCGCACAGTCAATGCAAATTGAACGTGCCACTCATTCCAGTGTGAACAGGCGGTAATAATAACGGGAGAACCAGACAGATATACGAAGAAAAAGAACGGGCGTGAAATGACGTGTTTTTTTTTTTTAACCAAGCAGCGGCAGCGCTCGCTGCTAGTTTTCCTGCATATTACTTTTTTTAGCATATATGTCCACTATATAATAAACCACAGTTGTTGGTCGCTTGCTTGCTCCAATGTTGGTCCGTCTCTCCGTCACGCAGTTAAGAGTTTAATAGGAGAAAATTCATGTACTGAAGAATAAGTTGAGATACCATACAATTTCAGAGCTTGGAGTACCGGTGACAAACATAGCCCTGGATCTCCGGCCTCTGGATCCCGGGCTCTGGATCTCCGGCCTCTGGATCCTTAGCCTCTGGATCCCCGCTTTCATTGATGAATGATATCGTAGTAGTAGAATCTTCACGCTGAGCAGACGCCTTTTTATACTGAAGTTACATCGCAGCCAAATTTCGACGTTGGAGGTTCAACAATCAGTTGGTATCCACAATACGGTGAGCGCTGGGCATTTCCAGTGAATTCTCTTGACTGAACTATATTTTCTTAAGGCAGCTTAACGTTTGATCAATTCCAAGCTGATATTCACGCCTTATCTTNCAGGGGGGATATTTTGCTATCGCAAAACTCATGGTTGTACAGTTCTACCAATGGAAGATCCGGCCTGCAGGGATGAGACCTATAATACTACAAAACCAATACAGGGAACTGGAACAATAAAAAGCTCAATCACAAAATTTTTGTCATTTTTGACGGCTGGGCCCTCTAGTTTTACCTATAAGATGCAGTCAGGAAGTACTTGTACTGCGTTCTCTTAGACAAGCATAGATCGAGCACTTCAATATTGATAATACAATCATTTTATAAAGATAATGTTGAGCGTGTGCTGCAGCTGCTTGGCCCGAAAAAACGTCATTTCCGGCGCGTTCTCTTTCTTCATATGTCTGTCTGGTTCTCCCGTTATTATTACTCCTTGAGTTTGAGCGATCATGTGAAGAAACGAGCTGCTGATCGATAGAACTTATTGGATATGGTATTATAGCTCATAGGTACTCGAAAAAATTTTCAGCTTAAGAACCAGTCACCAAAAACACAGCCTGGATTAATTCACACTATTCTGATCAAACATACATTAGCGAATAATATATTTTCGTCAGCTCCCCGTACAATCCTAGTTTGAAAAGCATAAAATATGAATATCTTCTTAACTAGAAATTTTAAAGAGAATCCTTAAAGAAATTGTTTACTGAAAGTTACTTATGGAAAACAGGCAAAGAGACCAGACAAAAACGATGGCATCACCCATTCGTTATTAACCAAGTATCATCAGCAATAATATTCCTAATTCTGTTCTAACTTTTCACCTAAACGTCCAATATTCAATTTACAGCACATTGAAATTTGGCAAGAGATTTCCGTAGATTTCAGTTCTCCAATACATATCAGTCCTCCGTCAGCACTGCCCGGAAAAAATCGGGTGCGAAGGCTCACTTCACCCCATTTAATTTGAAGCGGAGATAAGTCGGCCGCCGAGCTTTTAAAGCGAGTCTTTCTCACCTTGTACAACCAGTAAATTTGATGAAAATTTTATGGAGGAGAAATGGAGCGCGTCGTCAGGAAGCAGATAACCGATTTAATGTCAAGACTGTATCGCGAAGGCAAATAAAAAGCGGCGAGTCGCTTTCACGGGCAACAGCAGCGCTAATGACTCAGCAATGTTAATATCTGCCGCCACGGCAATATTTTGCACCGTCGATATGCCAGCGTAATTTATGGTAACGATGATACTTCTTACCAGTCACATTATGGCAAAATTGAACGGAAAATCATTAGCCATCGAAGCTCCTCAAAATTTGCTTCTCATAATACATCAACGGGATGGAAATTGGAGGCCCAAATCATAATCGGATATTTATTGCAACAAGTAACGTGTACTCATTTGTAATTCTAGCACATACTTGTACACACGTTACGTACGTCAGAATTGAGGGTGTGAAATAGCAGAAACAACTCTCGAACTACAGTGAAGTTACGGAACAGCGAGCGTCGTTGACTTCAAACAAGCATGCATCAATGAGTACCAGCTCTTCTTAATTGAACAACAAGTACATTAACTAATACACAAAAATATAAATATGTTGCGTATTGTGATATTCTTAAAAAATCTCATTACTATTAGGTTCATCTGTATAAGCCTTGCTAGCGGCTGCAAGACTCTGCCAAGTGAGGAGGAAGAGGGCGGAACATATAAGCTACCATGTCAAGAGAACTGTCGAACACAAGCATGAAGGTGTTTCTCTGTGCTACAGTATAGCGATTGTGCAATCGGTTTGGATGTTATGAGTTGGTGAAATTCTGTAGTCATACACTGTCCTATTTCGGTAGAAAAATAGCCTATGGCGACGATAACCGGATAATTTTCCAGTATCCCTGCTTGCAGCACAGTCACTTCCGCTGGTAACGAAGAAAGAAAAATACAAGCATCCCAAAAGGATAAAAAAACGAAAGTTCGACAAAATAGCAGGATAAGAGAATATTTTCCGAAGCCCTCCTCATTGAAGACGTCGAAGCCCCGCGGGATAAGTCGCTGAACATCAGTGGCAGCTCACTGCACGAAGCGAAGAAGGAAGTCAAGGAAGCGACACTGCGATACCACCTAACATTACTACCAGGACGGCATGAATTACAGCCGCAGTGAAGTGGATAAGCATCAGCACACAAAAAAAAAATATAAAACTGGTAGGTACTTGAAGATAATGATAATACGAGGAAATCTGGTGATCCATCACGAATAGAAGAAAAATTAAGTAACACTGAATGAATGAATATTAATGGAACAAAATACAATTTTTCTTCGCTCGTCCTTTGCGAAGTGAAAGTCTCAGCTGAATTTTGCCACGCTGCGTAAACGATGAGCTTAGCTGACATATTCCTCAATAATATATTAACTTCTAGGGTTCCTGGCTGGTAAAATGACGGCAACTAAAGCTAGTAGGAATCATTCCTTTTAGTCTCCAAATAATAAGGAAAAAATAGACATTCTAGACGTAGCACGAATTTAATTACAACTAGAGCACTCTGAGAGCGCACACCTCCGCCAAGCGAGGCAACGGTAGCAAAAAATTCAAATTGGCTCTAAAACCATATTTTTTTTGTATAAACTCCAAAATCTAATCATTTGTAGGTTTCATAGTAATAACAACTTGTGCAATTTTCTTGAAGATCCGTTCATAAATTTTTGAGTTATAGTCCTAACAAACGTTATTACAAACATAAGTCAAACATACAAACGAACAAACCGATCTGCACCAAAATTTGATCATTTATGTCTTTTAACCTTACTAACAACCCCTATAAATTTCATGAAGATCCATTCATTATTTTTTTGAGTTATTGTGCTAACAAGCGCAAAAATAAAAAGTGAAAAACGAACGAACAAACGAATCATCACCAAAACTTGGTCATTTACTCTTTGTTATATACCTAACAACTCATGTTAACTTCATAAAAATCCATCCATAACTTTTTGAGTTATGGCAATAAGAAAAGTGAGGCAGACAAACAAACAAACGGATAGACATATCTTCACCAAAAGTTAATCATCTGTTTCTCCTAACAAACCCAACAATCCCAGTAAATTTCGTCAAAATCGGTTCCGAACTTTTAGAGTTATCTTGGTGACAGACAGACATAGAGACAAAAGACAGACAGACAGAAAAACATAACGAAAACATAATCTCCTTGGTGGAGGTACTGGACAAAGACTCAGTAATGCACGTAGGTTTGTTGAACTCTTTCACCACATTGAAAATTAATGGGACGGAATTGGCTACTGTCACCCAACAACGTGACTTAGGAATCACTATTACAAACAAACTACAACACAGCAAGTTGACAAGAGTGTGAAAATGGCAAGAAGAGTACTCGGATTCATCACCAGAAACTTCGAATACAAGTCCAAGGACATCATCGTTCCCTTGTACAAGTCATTAGTGAGGCCACACTTAGAATTTGCTGTTCAATTCTGGTCGCCTCATCTCTGTAGAGATATTGATAAAAGGGAAAGAGCCCAACGCAGAGCCACGAAATTGATACCTCAGCTGAGAAACAAGTCGTATGAACGTCGCCTAAAAGAACTGGGTCTGATCTCTCTCGAGCAAAGACGACTCAGGGGACAACTAATAGAAACATACAAGTACTTGAATGGCTTCAACGACGTACCTATAACGGGACTCTTTGAAAGAGAACTTAATGATTGCTTGCGAAACAACGGTTAAAAACTCAAGCATAAAGCTCAAAGAACAACCTTAATCAGCAGTTCTTTCCCTATTTCATCGTCAGCATTTGGAATAGACTCCCTTCCGACGTTGTTGGTGCGGAGTCGGTCAACTCGTTTAAAAATCGTCTTGACTTACACTGGGAGAGACATCCTTCACAGCTAAGGACTCTTTCTCCACAAGTCGCAAGCACTTAATTGTCAAAGTTTCCCAGGCCATTTTAAGCTGACTTCTTCACACTTCCGCTCCATCTATATATTTAAAATCCGCATATCAGTGGCTATCGAGCATGCTTGCGTGCATTCATGACCATCTCTTTGGAGGAGATTTTTCTTTCCCTTCTTTTTTATTTTTTCTTTTTTTCTTTCATCTTTAATTGTTTCTCCTCTCGTTTCTCCAGTCCTCTACATCCTACTAACATAATGGCAATAGCTCATGGAGGGCCGGGGTGTATATTCCGGTGTCTCTATGGGAATGGGCCTCTTGGTTCGTCTACTGCCACCTATTTAATCTAATCTAATCAAATCAAATAACATCTCATCAAAACCATGCTATGAAATCAGCCATAGACGCAGGAGTTCGTCACGCTTCAATACGTCGACCCCTAAAAGAAGATCTCAAGGCATATCCTTACAAAATGCAAAAATGATGGCTACTGATGAACGTATGAGATTTGACAAAAGTCGACACATCTGTAACTTTTTGGAATATAGAATGCTGCCCAATTTGATTTCACTGTGGAAAGAAATTCAACGCTCAGCACTTTTTAAATCATCAACATCATAGAGTTTGGGGTAGATATACCGGTTGATCAGTGGAAAGCAGACCAGTAGCACGACGCCAGATCCACTGTCTGTAATGGTCTGGGCTGCAACCACTTCCTCTGGGAAGTCTTCTCTCGTTTTTGTTCCTTCATTAGTCAAATTTAACCACCAGCGATACATTTCTGACACCCTAGCAGCAGGGCTGTTTCCCTTTCCCTGGGCGTTTCTTAGCAAAAAAGAATGGCCCTAGAGGAGCCCGGATTTGAACCCGCTCAACTTTTCTGTGTGGTCCATTTTAGAGAGAAAGGTCTGCAGACCTCTACACGGTTCACTTGATACCTTGAAGTCCAAGCTGCGTGAAAAATGGGCTTTGATTCCCCAAGAAGTGTTTCGTGCCTTCTGTGAAGCTTTCCGAAGTAGATTGAAGTCTGTCATTAGAAAATGAGGAGGCCGTATTGAATAATTACTATTAATTACAGTTAGAGTGTCTTTGAACTAGCTATATGTCCATTTAATAAATTTTCAATTTTGCTACTTTTTTATTGAGACAATAAAACGTAACGTTTGTTGCCATAATTACAGTGAACCTGAGGTATTTATACGGTATATATATATATATCGTACATACGTTCTACTCGGCTGTAAAGTTAGTCGCACCCTGGAGAAATACAGAAATAACTTAAGCAATAAGTTGCTAATTTCTTCACCACATATTTTAAGAAAAACTATGGAGACAGAAGTTGCCTTCAACGTTACTGGTAGTCAGTATTGCACCTGATCTACCTGCGAGAAGCATGCATAATCCTGCAGGAAAAAGCCTACAAAACAAACTTCAAGTCTGCGATAGAGGACAATTTGCAGATTGGCACCGGCCTAAGAATTCCTCCAAAGAAGTGTCTTAAATGCTTGTCGTCGGTCTGCGCAAATAACAGCTGCTCAGTGGCAAAAAGATGGTGAAGTGCGACCAAAAAGTCATTATTGGTAACAGCGGAATAACTAAAATTCTGAGTATTTGCGACAGATGTTCTGTGACGCGATTGGTGATATCAAACCGGCGGAGCAAGTTTAGCAACTAACTAGCATGCTCAACAAAAGTGCTAAGACAATTTATGCTGGAACCATGCGCCGAGAACGGAGGAAGGAAAGGGGTTCAAGAGTTACCCCGTCTGTGTGAGACCAATGGTGAGTATAAAAACTAGAACGAAATGGCTCCAATTTGCAAAGGACATCAAACAGTGGATTGGAGAGCAATGAATACTCGTTCTATGGTCGGATGAATTGAGGTTCACCTTGCTCCAGAAGGAAGGCAGAGGTAGAATGAGACGGTAAGCCCATGAAGCTTTGGAACTTCAAGGCATCGCTCCGACAGTACAAGCTTCCTTCCAGGTGCAGTGTAATGATCTGGGGATGCTTCACAGGTCGGGTTTAGGTTCGGCAACTTTGTACTGCAACAAAATAAAATCTCATGGTTATTTGAATATCCTGGGTGTAAGGAGCACCCGTCCATGGATTTTTATTTTCCTAATCGTTATATGTATATATATTTTTTTTTCAGACGACGCTCGCATCCACCGGTCTACTGTAGTGCAAGATTGGTTCAGAGATCACGAAAGATCATTTTCTCATATGGAATGGCCTCCACAGTCTCCTGCTATAAGCTCCAGAGAGGTATATTGTATGATCACAGATAATATGTGTAACATAATACAAATTCACCTTATATACTAAGAAGCTTCCCTACTGACAGAACTTGCTGTGACCATAAAGAAAGAACACGAAGCAATGAAACAAGTCAAGCAATTACAGGAGTAAGCACGGAAGACAGCCGATCTCGCGCATCCGGACAGCAACTCGAATAAAATGGTGAAAAATGTTGTAAATATCAAACTTGATTACTAAAAGAAGCACATCGACACGACAGGTATATTCAGTAGGTGATCGAGCGCCTTCGGGCGAATGTTTAATGAAAATACTTACCAAAGTTCCAACACTGCATGCTAATTAAGTAAATTAACTTCAAAATACTGCATCACTGTACTGCAAGTGTTCCAGAGTTTCGATATGAAATATTAGTTTATCAAGTTCTTGGGAAGACCCGCTAGAGAAGAGCATGACAATACAGTTTCAACACCATTAAAGGAGACTACACTGGTCTTGAATTGTACCACGGAATTAGTATAACCGTGAAATGAGTCCACGGCCATTCGAAATAAAAGTAAAGTCGAAGTGTCGACATGAATGCAAAAACTAGATCTAACATGCAGTTAAACGTCAAGTGTAACCCGTGGGTTCGTTTAAGTATCTAAACTAAAACGGGCGATCATGAGCAGACAAAAAATTAAACCATTTAAAAATAAAATACAAAAGACTTAACACTTTAGAAAACGAAAACCAAGACAGACGTTCTCCCGCTGCAATTAACTGACAGCCACTTCAGCAAATGGATTTTTATCCAGGTAATGATGTGTAATTACGCGTAAAACAACCCAATGTGTCTCGCGGCAGAGCTGCAATCTTAAATGAGAAGGCTTACTCTAATGACGCAGATAATGCACCCACAGATAATGAGGTAAAAAATTTATACAGAATACCAGTATCGCGCGCATGATATAAAAACGGCCATAAAAATTAAAGACGGGCTGTGACACTGGAAAATTAGTCAAATCTGCTCGTCGTGAGAGCAGCTTAGCAGCAAGCAAATAGAACAAAGAGAACCACCATTCCAGCCGCTGGAAATTAATAACGATCATTCGTACTGGGAATTAGAGCGCAGGCTGCAACTATGGCAACTGGAAAATGTGGACGCGTTCCACCGGGTAGCTATGTAGTCAATATGATGGATACGAACGCCAAGCCCAGGTAATGATAGTTCACGTATCAATGGCCATATTATTGTGGAAGATATATTACTTTGGTTCGGCCTGACCTCGTAAAGCTAAATAATTCAAGCGCCGCGGATTAAACACAGATACTCCAATTTGGAGTGATTTAATGGGACAACAGGCTGACTGGATCATCTCGCCCTGGTAAGGGCTACAGGTAACGTACATTTATTTCGTACAGAAGAGAGATTGCCAAGCTCTTCAAGTTAATTTTTAATTTTTAGTGAAATGGGTAACAAAAGAAATATTGTTTGACGCACCTGAGAGCCATATAATATTCCTGCACAGTTACTAATAAAACTGGCAGGCCCGGGCATTTATGGAACGAAAATGAAACACCAAATGGTCGAGTGAGCAGCCTCACCACGCGAAGCCCAAAACGCGCGTAAGAACCACTCAAAATCCATTTAGAACTAGAGTACTCTGAGAGCGCATACCTTCGCCAAGCAAAGCAACGATAACGAAAACATTTAATTTTCAAATTGGTCCTAAATCTACTATTTCCTCTTTTTCAGCACCAAAATCTAGTTGTGTCTTCGAGCAGTAATAAAAGGTTCTGTAATAGTCTTGATTATCCGTCCGTAAGTTCCTGAGTTTTATTCTCACAATCTTTTTAACAAACATTAGTCAAACACACGAATATACAAACAAACTAGAACGCCTCGTGGCGTAAGACCATCAACCGCGGTGGGAGCAAATTTCATCGCTGTCATTGTTGATGGCCAGCTAATCCTATTTTTTTTTTCATCAGTCACATCGAGAAAAACTCGCCAGGCTCCAAGTAAAAAATTATGGACATAGCTCAACTCCTTCTATACCTGTTTTTTGGTGGACAGCAAATTTCATTGCCGTCATTTTTATGGCCAGCTATACTTAGTTTTCAGGCATAGGTCGCATCGAAGGCAACCCAAAGACTTCCTACAAAAAAAATTATGAACATTGCTTAACTCATTCTACCACATTTTGGGTGGACAGATAAACAAATATATATATATATGCATAATCATAAAATCTTCAACAAAAACATTATCACCTCTCTCACTTCGTTCGCGGGTGATAGTCATCACCAAACTTTGGTCATTGGTGTCTTTCAACAATTCTTTCAAGTTTCATGAAGGTCCTGTCCTTACTTATTGAGTTATACTGCACATTTAACAAGCATTAGTCAAATACACAAACAGATCATCACCAAGATTTAATCGTTATGTCTTTTAACATTTCTAACAATTCCTGTCAATTTCATAAAGATCCGTTTATAGCTTTTTGAGTTACATTGTTAACAAGCATAAAATCAGACAGAGAGACAAACAAACGGTCCAACAGATCGTCACAAGAATTTAGTCATATACTTTTCATAATACCTATACCTAATAGTTCACGTTAGTTTCGTAAAAATTCGTTCATAACCTTTTGAGTTATAGTATACATAGAAAAAAAAAGAGCCGAACAAACAAACGGTTGAACTTATACTCATCAAAAGTTAATCATTTCTTCCTCCTCACTTGCCAAATATATTCTGAAAACTTCGTAGAGATCCGTTCATAACTTTTTGAGTTATCTTGGTGACAGACACAGCGACAAACACGGCAAAAAATATAACCTCTTTGCCCGAGGTAACTTACTTCAACGCTTGCAGATTTACAGGACAGGACACTGTTTCCGCAAATAGTTTACTGCTAACACCAGAAATATAAAGCACAGACAGAACTTACGTGAGTTCACACCCAGTAGGTACTATCCCAACGCAGCACGAATATTCTTCCTTAAGACTCTGGGGCAGGGACAAAAGATTGCACCGCAAAATTTAATAATAATGCATCGGTGAAACCTGACGCCAATTCATACAGAAGAACATTATTATAATCTACCAGAAAAAACTGTCCACCATTTCAGAAAATAAACTTCTACACGTACACCAGGTTCACACATCAAAACACAATGCATTCAACACTCCGCAAGCCCAGCGAGAAACAAGCTCGGAAATTACTGTCAACACGACCCACAAGTAACTGATTAGAAGGCTGGTAAATAAAGAACAGGGCGATTGCATAAATGGCAGCTACAAAGTCGATGAAAACACAGTTGTAACTACAAACTACAGAGATATTCGATCCCAGGGACTGGCTGTGGTCTACTACATCAGAGATCGTGACCAGACGCATTAATCATTCCGAGCACGCGGAGCAAAGTAAAGCGCATGAGAAATAGCACGAGCAGTGTAACATACATACATCATCATGAGCACAGTCATTTGTGTTGAGCAGGAAAGAACTGTCGCAATTTGGACTACTACTCATGAAATTAAGTTGACTTGTTACTCATGAACCTCTAAAAATTGTTTCAGCTTTGTAACTGTAACGGGCTGTGGCGAATAAAGTTTCAAAGGTACGAATGAGTACCGTAGTAAAATAGTAAATATCACTCTTATTTTTCTCTTTTCCGTTAATCATCGCCTAGCACTACCAACATGTGTGGGCAACGTTGAATACATTTCCCAACAAATGGATGGCCCACTTCAACAGATATTACTCGGTCAAATAATGCAACGACATAGGCAAGGGACTTATAGTTAAATACAAAATAATGAGCTCTGTAGTGGGGGCCATGAATGCACAGCTCATACTATTAGTACAACGAGTATCTGGAGGTATATATTGGTATGAATGGTGGCTAAAGACTTTCTGGTAAGTAAAAGACGTTTCCAGAAAATAAAAATAATTTTAAAAACTTGTATACTGCGTATCGAGCTTAACAATAAACCTACGCACAAAAGATAAATCAGCATGATAACTTGAACTTGAGAAAAGGTAAGACAATAGAAATCTAAAACTGGAAAAGTAAAATATGGATTTAAAAACACAAACAAGAGGGACAAAAATGAGGCTGTGTGAAGGTTATTCTTCGGCACGACAAATCTATTGGTAAGAGATCCTTGTGGGACGCACAGAACCTATAACAATGTGTGGCTCAGGAGCCAATCTATCTGTTATGACGTCACCTGCGGCAGAATCGTGCGAACAACATAACGGATGCAAGATAAATCTTCATACTGTGCCCAAGTTCATGCGAGTTTTGCAGGCCTCTTTGGTATGGAACAGGCACGCGAAATAAGTATGAATTATGGCCAGAAAAACACCATGAAGAAGTACGACCGACGGCACATGATAACTGAGAATAGCTACAGCAGCTTCTCTCACGGCGTCACACATGCTCCTTTCATCGTGGAAATCAGTTCACACCTCGAACGGCATAACCGAGTGTGGTGTCTCATAAGAATAACATTGTATGAAACATCAGGCACAGCTGCTACTTGGCGTAGTTAATGCTAAATAAAAAATATAGGTACCTAAATTAAATAATGTTATATCAGCTAAACCTATAAATAATATACATGATACAGTAAGTCAAAAGCAGAAGACAAGGCATGCAGGTATGTCGCCTGATAATCAAGTTAGGTAAAGTGACATATCGGTGTAATAATCCTTTAAACAATCAAATAAATGATGCAAAAGAATTGTGAGTGAAGGCATGCCAAGGCAACATTTTTCCTCCTGTTTGATCTAGACCTCAGATCATTAAATGAAATGCATGCTTGCAGCAGACTTCCACGAGCGGGTAAAAACTCAGTATCCAATTTACGATGACAAACTGGTGCCATCATCGGGCACAGATCAGGAAAATTGATTTTGACTATAACGAAATAGTGCAGCTATTGAGTAGACTACGAAAACACAGCAAGTTGCCAATACGATTAGTGAACCGGCAAATGGCTAGTATGCCAAGTGCTTCTAAAGGTCAGTACGGCGCAGACGGGAACTAAAATAAGAAGAGAGAACGAGAACAAGCCATTTTTTTATTGTTTAAAAAATATAAAATGCCTACTCTCTAAGCCAAAAATTATTTTCAACATACTGCTTTATATGTTAAAATAAGCATTGAAATATAGAGTAGTGTAATCTGAACTCATAACACGCAACACTTTTGCGATTGAGTGAGTTGTTCAATTAGCGAAGTGACTTCACAGAAGCCAATATCAAATGAAAATTGTTCGTTTAAATGGGAGATCTCAACAACACGATACACATTTCTTTCGGCAAAACAGCTCCATGTTTAAAATATCTGCCGGAAAATACGAAGTTTTCGATCACAATCATGACAAAGGATTAAGATCAGAGCGGTGCTATTGTCTGTTTATTATTTACTTTCTTCTATTAGGCTTTTCAGTTATCCTATAATGTACACTATATTCTTGAATAAATTATAA
>LQNS02278146.1:1060427-1072178 GCA_001587735.2 Parhyale hawaiensis | reverse complement strand
TTTTCGATCACAATCATGACAAAGGATTAAGATCAGAGCGGTGCTATTGTCTGTTTATTATTTACTTTCTTCTATTAGGCTTTTCAGTTATCCTATAATGTACACTATATTCTTGAATAAATTATAAAAGTTCACTTACACTTGAATTTAAAATAGGCCAACCGGTTTCGGCAACGTTTGCCATCTTCAGGACTAAAGATAAGATTTATTAAATGAGTGTTGTAAAAGTAAGATCGAGACAGTCGACTGCTTAGAAGGAAGATGTGACTCTTGCTATGAGTTGCGTAAGAATGAGGTCTGGGGGACGGTCGGAGCCTATTTATACCTGCAATCGCCAGTTGACCTCCGGAGTACAGTCGGGGTGGAAAGTTGGGGCCGCTATTGTACTATATAATCGGACTCAAGAGTTGGAAGAGGCGGTTTGAGCCAATTGCTTATGAATTTATATGAGATTTGCGCTGTTGTACGAGGAGGGCTTCAATGATTTGCAAGCCGCTGTTATCAGTTTATCTGCGTAAAATACTGGTGTGAAGAGCTAAAAGTTATCGCATTAATTGTGTGTTTTAAACATTCGAAATCTGAGTCTTTATTGAACCAGCGGGAAAAGTGCATCGATAATCGGCGTGAAATGCGTGGTTGTAGTAGTTAGCGAAACAATCGACACCTTAGTTAGGCTCAGCAAGCGTTTCAAAACAATGCCGTGTTAGATTACAACCATGAAATAAAGGCTAGCAATGAAATTAACTTCATTGACGGGCACATAGAGACTTCAACCAATATCTTCACATCCGTCTAACTACGATGTAGGTTTCTATTTGTACTACAACAGCGAATGCTTCCAAAAATAGAGAACAGGAACATACAAGGCACTAATTGATTGCACCTCAACATCACCGCTAACTGGGACACTTTACATAACGGCATGCACAATTTGAATCGATCTTTAGTAAATAACGGATACCCCTGCCAAGTTTTCTATGCAATTTTCTCCAAGTATATATCTGAATTCCCGTAACAAAAGTGAGCAGTTCTAACAAAACCAGGCTGACAAACTTTACGACCGTAATCAGATCTCCCAAAAATACAAGACAGAGGAATGTGTCATTAAAACTATAGTCAAAAACAACACCCACTGCCTTGACAAATATTACAAATTTAACTTAGTTGTACACTACCGTAGCAGTACAGCCAGCAACCTACCTATCCGAAATAACCAAGGCCGACCAACACCTCCACTATAGTAAACTAATCTTGTGTACGAGTATCAGTGCACTTCCGTACAATACAAGCTCCGTGACAACTGCTCATGCATAGGACTAACAACAACCCTTTTACGTCGTTAAACGATGCATCTGACGGCTGGCTGAATAAAGGCTCATAATTGAAATGATTACAACTCAACTTACCTACCCAACAATTTTTTGGTTCAGCACAAATGTATCCTACACAAAAAAAAAAAAAATTATCACAACCGCCTGCATATCATTGAATCGTTCCTCATAGAATAGCCAAACCTCACATAAATTCACAAGCAACCGGATTCAATCGTATCTTTCAACTCATTAGTCCGACTGTACAATAGCAGCCACAACCTTCCACCCCGACTGTACGCCGGAGCTCAACTGGCGAGTGCAAGTTATTAATAGGCGCGACCATCCCCCAGACCTCAAATTCAATCAATGTTAGGTTTTAATCCTGAGGATGGCAAGATTGTAGAATAAATCTTAGCAAGAGTAAAACTGAATAAAGAAATGGTAAATAATTAACATAGTAAAATTTTTATGAAACATGTTAGCATAAAGTATGAAGCTAAGCAGATAACTTTACCGTTTTTTTTACACTGGACATGCAAATTTGAGATCTGACAGTAAAGAACTTGCCTCATAAAACAGGTTTCAGCTCACGTAACTTTGAGCATCAATGATGATCTGTGAAGTAGGTGATGTGACGTAGTAAAACACAGAGCAGAGCAAGATAATTTTAATCAGTAATGATTCTATAAATATTTGTATGTTGTAACTAACGATAAAAAAAGAAAAGTCAGTTTCGGAAAAGGTATATCATAAGACAATATAACCTCTTCCCGACCGAGTAATAATTCTGTGAAGATCAGCAATATATGTTGCCATTATTAACCATAAAATATAACTGTATTATATTCTCCAAAATTTACAGCATCAATATACGACAGCCTATGAAGTAGGTTATGCCATTCAAGAAAAATGCATGGCAAGATAATCACGACTGAGTGCAAATGCAATAAACTATGAAAGGTGATGTGATCCATACATAAACACCTACCCTTTATTAGGTATACATATAGGAGCATGGTACACGTGCACAGAGCACAGCTTCATACTAGAGTTACATTAGATACAAAGCGCAGGAAATACTGTTACAGATCAGACTGCATTGCGGCCCATTGTTTGGCCCCTGTTTGGTAACAAGTCAACTCTGCCATCGGCTGTACACGTTAGGTAGTTCGTAGTCAGAACCTTTACGGATCACCTTGAGTAAGGTGTTATCAGATTTTTCTATCTTTAGCTGGAGACTGACATCACATTTTCCTGTCCTGACTTTGAGGCAATCAGTATAGGCCTACTTGCGAGCAAGTATCATACGGTACTTGCATTGGCTGACCTAGGCACATTCGCCAGTCGCCGAAATAGATCATTATAGGCTGCTCCTCACCACAAAAAGTAACCGAATCGAACACAAACGAAGAAAATACGGAGCGGCAAAGAAGTTGGCAGACACGGGTGCTGGATTACGTCACGGGCAGAGGCGGTGAGTCATGGACAGAAGGCGGAGGGAACTCCCTCTTACGGCAAGAGTCGACATCCGTGGCTCATCGAGCCGCTTCTCTGATCGATATCATTCATGATATTTTTAATGCTATCGCATGACACTAAAGACGCTGGGTAAGCGATGTGATGGTGAAAACTTTTGACATTGCGTTGATACGATTGCGAATACCGTCAAGGGGCACCGCTGCAATAGTGAGTACGTTTCACATAGCACCTGGTGTGATAGTTCTTTCATTCACAAAGCGGTAATGATCCTGAAAATTGCTGAGATGCTGAATGCCTTCACAAAAATTCAATAATTGATAGATGGCGACTGCCGTCACATAGCACGAGAGAAGTTTATCATCGAGCTAGTTTCACGAAGCATCGAGGACTAATAATCGTTGTAGTCATCGTTATAGCGTTAAAAACATTTCATATAATCTTCTTAGCATATGATTTGCCAGAAACTTCACAATAGTAGTTAAGGTATTTGTCGCTCAACACACTCGTATGAACTTTCGCGTCTCACACAACAAAGATGGCGCAAGATTAGCCCAGTTTATGAAAGTTTGGCATATTAATATTAACAAGCCAAATTATAATATACACTTAAAATGGAAATAATAGCTTTATCGCAGAACTGATCACATCTCGACTATTTAGCTATAAAATTTCAGTAAAAATTTTAGAGAAAGTGAATCTTATGATGCTTATAGCGTCTGTAAGTTTTCAAACGACTGATCATGCTGGTTCTAGAAAAATTATGTTTCTTTGTCAATTTTACTAATTTCACTGAGTGGCGGTAATAGTTTTTTGACTAAAAAAAATATTCACAGTTTTATGTCACCAAAGGAACAAAAATGAACAACACAAATGAGAAAAATATGTATTGAACAAGCAATCATTAATCATTTGTTTACAATGACTGAAAAAAGTCTTATTTGCCAACATGACCTCCATGACATTTAATAACTTTAATAATCCTTGAATCCATGCAGCCAGTTAGTTTCTTTATTGCAGAAGGTGGAACTGCTCTTGATGCTGCTGCTGCAGCAACAGCATCCCACAAGACAAACTTTGAGTTGTTCTGCATTGCATCTGCGTAAATTTTCCCTTACAGAAGGGCCCAGAAGTTTTCAGTTGGTTTAGATCAGGTGAGCACGGTGGCCAAACCATAAGTTTCTCTTCCTGGAACCCCAAAGAGTCCAGAAATGCTGTAGTGGCAGTACGGGCAGAGTGAGAAGGCGCATTATCATGCATGAAAATAAATTTCGAAACAAGGAAAGGGTACGTCATCCAGTCATGGGACCAAGGCGTCCTTTAACATGTCACAATATGATGAGATATAATTTACACACCATCAGGTACGGTACTCTAGCCGGACCTACAAGTCGATCCCCTATGATACCAGCCTATATCATAACACCACCTCCCTGGTGCTGACGTTTTACGCATTGATGACATTCACCTCTAGGTAGCTCCCAACCCTTACTCCACCCATCAGGTCCATCAAGGGTTGCCCGGGTTTCGTCGGTGAAAAGAACACGATACCTACATGTTGATCTTCATGCATTTCTCTGCCCATTCCATCCTCAAAATTTTGTGTCTCGGGGTTAGAGGAGGCAATTTCAGAGGGGATTTGATAGAAGCAATGCAGCGAAGGATGTCATTTCTTGTGGTTTCAGGCACTTCAAGAAGCCCAGCAGCCGTAAAAATTGATTTACTAGTTAGCCGGGGTCTTTTATGTAGCTAATGAACCACATTTCTCATGTCTATCAATGACAGTCCTTGAATGCCCAGCATCTGGTGGTTTTTCCGTGGTGAAGGGTCCTTCAAGAATCTTGTCACTCTGTCAATACGGCGTTCTATTTTTCGGGCAACAACATCAGAAGAGGTGCCTTTGGCCGTTTCTTTGATGATAAATTCTTCCTCCTCGTTAGTTAGAACCTTTCCACGTCCCATTTTAGCAGAATATACAAGAAGCTATTATTGTCATTCACCTCAAAAAGAGGTCAGTCAGGAGTCACAACAAAATGTTAACAAACGTAATAGTGGTGCCATAAGATGTAACGATTTCCCTGCAAATTAAATGAAAATTTAATCGTGCAAAAATCAGATATGGCCAATTTTGTGCTTAAGCTATTATTTCCGTTCTAAGTGTAGATGAATATTCTCAGCTCAAAATACATAATTCCTAGCCAGTTACAATAACTAATGTCGGCCCGACGTGAACAGTACACTTTTTTTGGAGAGACTGATGCCATGAAGAGTTTAGTACAGTTAGAAATTCTATGTAGCTACATTTTACAACTTTGACACGACACACACGTCTGTTGCAAAGTTTGTTTTACTTTGAAAGCTCATGAGGAAATCAAACAAACATAGTTGGGAATTAATTGAAGCGAGCAAAGGCTACAATGGGGTAGACCGCGGCAGCTGCGACCGTGAAGCAGACGACGGAGGTGCATCGTTATCGAACGCTTCGGCCGCGCCAGGGCATAAAAACAGGCCATAACACCACGCCGACCGCTCGCCTGGTCATTAAAATCTGAAGCCGCAGCTGCAAATGAGCTGAAGTAATAGGGTATTCTTCTATGTTTTGCTGTCGCTGCACTATATGTATCTTTCTTATCGTAAAGCACTGAAACAACTGACTAATCAGTACGTTCAGTTTTATCTAGAACTAGATCACCAAACGCAACCCTTCGGTTGAATAAGTCATGAAAATACATATTTGAAAACATCTTACCATTTAATATAAAAACTATTCAATTCTACAAAATTCACCAACTACATTAAGTCCATCAAGTCTACAAAGTCCACCTAGCTCACAAAAGCCACCAAGTTCACAAAGGCTCGTGACCAGATACTACTTAATAACCCGTTCTCGGGTTTGTATCCAGGATTCGGTTTTGGAAAGGCTTTGGACAGACGGACGGACTGATCGACAGCCCTCTTATTATAGTATAGATTTGTGTATAACGAACACCACTAAATCATTCATTCCATCAAGCAAAACCAACTTTCATGGAAAACTTGGCACCATGCAAGAAGCAGCTTCAGCTGCTACCTTTTCGCTAGTTTTAGTCATTTCAAGATAATAACCAAAACATTATGCACCATAGGCTATACCCATACACGAAAGAAAATACACGTGGGCAGGAAACAGTGGTATCGAACTATCAAATGTTTAACTTAACTCGTTTCTAGTGCCAAAAGCATGATTATCAAGTGGTATTCCGAGTTCCGCTAAACGAATAAAAATTTTAGCGAGTGCCATGGCAGCGGAGCTACAAAAGAAAGTTAGCTACCTAGTTATAGTAAACGATTAAAAGCCTCCCTTGTCTCCGATGATAACAGGTATCACAAGGAACATCTACAACATGAAGTGTGACAATAATGAAATAAGACTGGCAGCCAAGATTATACTCGTATATGTACTTCAATTTACTTGCCGCTAACGTCAATGGGTCACACATCTCAAAAAATCTGCAAGAACATATAGCTCACTTCTCGCATTCTGTTCATATTGTTTAGGTTATTTTCACTTAATATGCAACCTTAGTCAAGAAAATGGAATTGTCCAATTAGATCGGAAAAAGAGTAAACTTATATATTCGAAAACGCGTAGTTTATTTTAATGTATCACATAATATCAATTTTTAATCTTAGCAATAGTTTCCCTCATCTTCAATTACTTCAACGTTCCACTAGCTTTTTATAATGTCTATACATATACATCAACAGTATGTAGGTACTTGACTTTTGGGTCCTAGTGGCCTCTGACGCTGGCGGCCAAAATGGGAAAAACGGGATTTTCTGAAGAGCTATTATGAACATATCCTGACACGGTCATGCAGGCAAGCACCCAAGTGCGTCCTCGCCGTATCCAAGATACCTTCTCCGCAAGAAAAATTTTTGGTACCTTGGAATTTTTTTTCCAGTATTAGATAGGGGGAAAAGAATAGCTCTTGAGAAAATCCCATTTTTCCGTTGCTGACTTTTGGCCGCCAACGTCAGACCTAGGAGTCAAGTAGGTACTGTTGCAGTCTATGGTCTATATATATAATGAAGGAAACGAATAGAAGCACAATTAGAAACTTTGTTACAGGGTAACAAAATTTCTAATTGTGCTTCTATTCGTTTCTTCCAATATTTGAAATAATGCCACCTCAAGACAATATATAAATATATATATTTATGTATACGAAAGGTGTATGTTAAATTTCAAGCATCAGAAAAACTAACAGGGATAAGAGATTTTCAATGATTTATCTTTCAACGCAGTCTTCCTCAAGGCCTGAACACTTGCTCCAACGGCCCTGAAGCGCTTGTATGCCGGTGTAGCAAAACTCTTTTGTTTGGGACCTAAGAAACCTCTCGACTGAAGCTATAACATCATCGCGGGCAAAATAGCGACCAGTCGAGGCTTTTCTCATTTGAAGGGAAAGATGGAAGTCAGAGGGAGCCAGGTCTGGTGAATAAGGTGGATAGGATAGGAATCCACAATCGTTAATTGTTGCCTCGGCAACCCCTGAGGTATGGGCAGGTGCATTGTCTTGGTGGAAGAGTGTTTCTTTTGAGGCACGCTCTACTAATGTTCTCAACTTATCACCATGAGGCAGTCATGCCTTTCAAATGAAGGTACTTAATGACCACACGAATTTCTGTTTTTACCTTCCCATTTTTCACGGAATCCTTGACCCTTGCTTATTCAAAAATTTGGAAAAAAAAATATAAGAAACGTTTTAGAATCTCAAAATTTAGCAGGAATACTTTCAAAAATAGTATTTTCAAAAAATCTTGTTTGAAACTGGATCAACGATTCTCATACCCGATGCTTACACTTTTTTTAATAGACCCCCTCGAACTGTAAATAAATCCCTGGGCCTTGAAAATAAACAGAAAATTATTCTTCTTTGCTGTAGTTTG
Organism: Parhyale hawaiensis; assembly: GCA_001587735.2. Taxonomy (NCBI): domain Eukaryota; kingdom Metazoa; phylum Arthropoda; class Malacostraca; order Amphipoda; family Hyalidae; genus Parhyale; species Parhyale hawaiensis. The sequence goes on along the minus strand of LQNS02278146.1, from coordinate 1,064,457 downwards.
CACTGGAAGAGGCTGTAGACATCGATTTCGATCAATTCTCTGCCTTTTGTGTTGAACACTGCTACAAAGAACCATTTCTCGTTCCCAGGGACAATTATCTATAGAAATAGATCGTGGAAAGCAAAGGTGTGCAGACAATCTGCGGTTAGTTCGGCACCATTCAAATCGTGGGACAGCCATTGCCCAAATTTTGAGGTTCTCTCGTCCTTTACTGGAGAACTTTGGACTTGTCATTACTACATCTGTAAGGGCTTCTTTATCAACCGACTTTGGTCTTCCTGAACGTGGGTGAACTTTGAGATTAAAATCTCCAAATAAAATCTTAAAACAAACCACAGTCTGCATTTCTGAACGTTAATACACGGCTCCTATAAACAACATAATTTCTTGCAGCTTCTGCAGTTAAATTGTCCGTTTTGTATTTAGGCCAATAGAGCTTACAGTGTTAAATATGCTCATCGTTAGCATCCATTTCTTGAGGGTAGGAGGTAAGCAAATCTATTTAATATAGCTAACTAGAGGGTTCAGCCGTCAAAAATGACGGTAAAAAAGTTTAATTAGTGTTTATTGTTCCTGCTTTCAGATTAGGTTTTGCTGTGAAATAGGTCTCATACCTGCAGGCGTGATCATCCATTAAGGAAACGCATGTTGTACCGCCGTAAGTTTTGCGATAGTAATATGTCCCCCCCCCCTTGCAAGTTTAGAGCGAATATCACTTGGGAATTGGTAAAGCGTTGATCAACACCAAGAAAATATAGTTCAATCAGAAGAATCCCCGGAAATGCTCAGGGCTTATCGTAGCCTGGATACAAACAGATAGTTGAACCTCAAGCGTCGAAATTGGGCTGCAATGTGACCTGAATATAATTTGGCGACTGTTGAGCGTGAAGTTGCAATTGTCACGTAAAGATCCAGCTAAAGAAAGCATAAGCTAAGTGTATTATGCCCAAAAGAAACAAGAACTCCAACCAAGACTGAACCTCTCTTACTACCAAGGTGGCGATGTCGGAGAGTTCAAGGTCCGACTCCGACTCCTGGCCCTCCAGAATTTCCGACTCCGACTCCTGGTCCTCAAGATTTTCCGACTCCGACTCCTAGGTCCAACAAGTAGATATTTGACGTAAACATAAAACATGTCCCAATAATTTTTGCTAATATAAACATATGTGTATCAAGTTAAAGATGATAGGTGTATTGTAAATATACTGTACAATTATATTTTGCATCATGTAGGATATTAAAGTGAGGACATGAGGACATTAAAGTGATTAAACAAATACAAATAAGGTGAGGACATGAGGACATTAAACAAATTTTGGTGAAACTTTTGCACCAGGTACTTTATGTGAGGGGGGGCATGGGGGGGGGCAAAATACTCAATTTTCTACCGATTGTTCTGAAATTTACATAGTCTATGTATTTTTGAAAAAGAAACACATTTTACTCATACAATTTCTTTCATTTAGGCCTTAGTTTTTGAGATAATGGAAGTATATACAGTATAAAGATCTACCGTACCTATGCATATTTTCTAAATTTCAAAGGAATAGCACTCAATGAGTTTTCATGCTACAATAAAAATGACAGTTTTGGAATCCTTGAAACATTCTTAACAAAACTACTGAGCTGGCTGCTCCATTTTCTATTCTGTCCAATCACTACCTAACTAAAATATAGGGGGAAAATCGGTTTTGGGTTGAATTGAAAAAAAGAGCTAAATTGAAAAATCGTGCTGTATAGTTTTCTTAGGAATGCTTCAAGTATTCCAAAACTGTCATTATTTTTATTGTAGCATGAAAACTCATTGAGTTCTATTCCTTTCAAATTTAGAAAAAATACGTGGGTATATATTCATTTATATATTTCCATTATCTCAAAAACTAAGGCCTAAATAAAAAAATTGTAAGAGTAAAATGTGTTTCTTTTTCAAAAATACATACACTATGCAATTTCAGAACAATCGTTAGAAAATTGGGTATTTTGCCCCCCCCCCCCCCCCCCCCCCCCCTCACATAATGTACCAGGTGCAAAAGTTTTACCCAAATTTTTTTTTTTAATGTCTTGATGTCCTCAATTTAATGTCCCAACTGTTTCAAGGATTCAAAACTGTCATTACTTTTTTCTATAATGAAAACTCATTGAGTTCTATTCCTCTGAAACTTAGAAAAAACGCATATCTAGAGCTATATTTATAATTTCCCATTATCTGAAAAAGGAAGGCCTATACCAAAAAATTTGTAGGAGCAAAATGTGTTTCTTTTTCGAAAATACATATACTATGCAAATTTCAGAACAATCGGTCGAAAATTGATCATTTTGCCCCCCCCCCATAATGTACAAGGTGCGAAATTTCTACCCAAAATTTTCTCAATGGCCTCATCATATGGAATAGGAAAATACATGGTAGCTATAGCTGTAAAAGAGAAATGTGCAAAAAAAATCCACATTTACATTTTTTTTTAAATTTGTGACTGAACATTTAGAATTGAATATTTGATTATAAATGTGATCCCGGAGTCGGAGTCGGACAAAAAATTCCGACTCCGACTCCTAGAGCAATTGAGATTCCGACTCCGACTCCCCCTCAAATCCTCCGACTCCGGCCGACTCCGACTCCGCAACCCTGCTTACTACTACGAAGGAATTTAGCTAACAAAATATGCGATACAGCTGATGGCCGACAAAATCTAAAAGTTAAAACACTATCGAAGATACCGCGCTTTTCCTCTACCACGCTCTCTACAAGGCGAAGCAAAATTCAAAAATGCAGTATGTCTACTTTTGACCCCATATATTTCAGAAGCAATATTTGCCACCGTAACTCCAATAGCTGAAATTTTATGGTATCTCAACTTCTTTTTCACAAGATGAATTTGGTCCTATGTAAATCCTTAACAGCGTGACGGAGGGAAAGACCAGCCAAAAGAGCAAGCGAAGGAGCAAGCAAGCATGGAGCGACCAACAACTGTGTATTATTATAGAGTGGATTATTTTTTAAAGACTGATTGAGATATTAACATTTGCAATTTGAAGACTTTGTGATATCAAATTGTTATTGTTATTACCATCATTACCTATATGATAATTTGATTTGTCCCTCCGTTAGTTAGCACGACCGTGACGCTTTCATCAGCATTATAGATGGGGGGAATATTAGGGCCTTCTCGAGGTATCAATGATACGAACTGTTAAGGAATCGGTAGGAAAAGAATGAGTCAAATTTAAATTTACGCTGCTGCTTGCTGCTCGCAGGTCTTGCGTAGCAAAGTCATAGCTGCTCCACCATGAACGCACTCTCACGCACCGCGCTCTGTGAGACCGTTTTTGGCCAGTAAATGTGTAACAGCTCTGTAGCACCACCCCTACTGTCCGAATCCCGCGCAGTGTGATTTTTGTTCACAACTAGAGCTGAAGACTGCGCTTTAAGCAACATATTTCGCCTCTGGAAAAGACTATATGAGGCCATTGTGACAATGAAGCTCAAGAGTTCGAGGAGTGAGAGAAACTGTACCGAGTGTCAAATAGGGCACACAATAACTTAGGGGAGAGGAATTTCTTTCAGGAGACAATTTTAGTTTCTCTGTAATGTATGTGGTGATGCCTGTTCGTTAAAGGTTCGTAATAATTTTGTCACAAAACGTACGCAACGACAAACTGCGCAACACAAGCACAGGGAACACGAGCGCTGGGACACAAAGTTCGGTAAAATGATGAAGATAACACAGAAATAAGACGAAAACAGTAAAGTGAGCGTAAAAATAAGCTAGTAATAGTAAGCATCAACGATTCTCAGCCGCATCGCGCTCCAGGTCAAATATACAGTACTAGTGGACCCGTGCGTGAAGAATTCACGCAATAACCTATACGTTTGCCTAATGCCTCTAGGCCGTTGCGGAATCTCCTCTTCTCTTATTTGCTTCTTAATTTTCTTCTTTTCTTTATTGATCCTTTGTCGTGCTGGCATCCTTAGGTCTTCTATATAGACAGGCAGAAGTAACATCTTGAGTAAAACACTTCAACAAACTTAAAC
>LQNS02278146.1:1040547-1058669 GCA_001587735.2 Parhyale hawaiensis | reverse complement strand
GGCCAGCTGCAACATCCCCTGCGGAAAAGGCACTCAGGGCAGCCCTCGGGTGAAGCCTATATAAATTCTGACAGGGACAGAGCTCGCCAGAATCTACTCCTGAGGGCAACTAAATGATGTTTCTTTCATAATATACCTACACTTTAAGATAAACAAGTGATAGGTAAGAAATTTTCCTACCGGGATCGTTTTCCAGGTTTTTTTTATTTTTGGGAGGGGGGGCTTTTTCCTCTTGGGCTTTCTCCTAGACCCCACCAGTCAATATCAGACGCACTGCAGCAAATCTAAGAAAAGACTCGTTTTCTTTTCACTTATTAGCAATTTCACAGCTCAAGTATCTAATAAAAGACTCATTTCACTCAGTCACCATGATGCAGTTTTGCTTCGAAATTTCTCTAGGCAGCCGGCCAACTAGTTTTCGAGAAAGCAGTCATTGTTGACTCGCTCAAAAAGGCGATATTGACCAGTTGACTTTTGTTCTTTGTACGATCCTATCGTTTGACAATTAGTGAAATCACAAACTACACTGTTGTGTTCACTCTATGAAATGTCACCAAAAAGAAGTTATTAAGGTTGGACAATTTCACAGAAAGTTCTCTCATTTCTCATCACATAGAGTTTTGAGTTTTTAAACATGATGAAAATAGACTCTTAAATGTACTGATCGCATCCGCCAAAGCAGTTTTACGATAATTTTGAACATTATGATAATTTTACACAGTTAAATAATTGCTATATCAAAACATATATAAAAACTCAGATTTATATCTAGTGACCAGAATAAATGGCGTGTTTGGAATTATTTAACTGTGCGTACAACAAAATTAGAGCACTTGGCAGGATGTGACAAAAAAAGCTGTAAAAAGATTGTCATATATTACAACGTCGGTTCGATGTCCAGCATTGTAAAGCCAATAATAAAGCTAGCCTACACTAGGCAGGTACCACTGTGGCAACATTCAAACAACACACAAAAAAGACGCCCTGCGCAAAACAAAGGTTACTTCTAGCCATGGGTGCCAGCCAGACGTCGTATTCATAGACAACCATAGAGGTGAGCATGGTTACCTGGCACCATTATAGCTATGAACCAAGGCAACACATGGATACAATTACATTTATTGAACATAAGCTACAAAACAGGCCAAGTCCGCTCACCCAAGAGAATGGTACACAGCGCGGCACACAACCCCAACGTACTCTATATGCGTGTAAATAAATATGAGCGTATAAGAGCGTAACACTCCGCCAATTATTCAACCGATAACGCGCACCAAAAAAGAACACGTTACCGTGAGGCACAGAACTACAGGGTATTATATAATGGTAAATAATAAGAGCACTCGGTATAACAGTGCAACGGTCAGTCCACTATTCATGACTTGCACTGCGACAGAACAAAGAAACTGAGTGATGTGTGTTCTTAAGCGGGTAAGAGGGGGACTCCGATGAGTGCAGTACACAGTAAATAACGCGCTGGAGTTACTGAAACAATTAAGTTTCGTGGAACTTGAAAAATAAAGGGTGATGTTGCTAATGAGTTTTCAGTTCTGTCCGTCACAAAAGTGGATCGTTTGAAAATGAGAATAAAGCTCTAAACATAATAATAAGGACATACAGGCACTGACAAAATTACTCGCCGAAAGTCGGTTGATATATTGAGTGCTTGCGCTGCACTGTAGTCCGCTGCATGTCGCCCCATCGTAAATCACTTGGACGCAGAAAAAAAAAGAGCACAGAACTCGACAAAGGCCAACAAATCGACGGTAATTACGGCAAGAGCAACATATTGTCGCTCGAGCAGCAGCAGCAGCAGAACGACCAGCAGTTGAAGTGAAATATGCAGGTACGGAAGTGCATTACTGGAGAGGCAGTAGTTATATTACGGGACGGGCACAGTAACGCATTTCCAGCACTCGTCTGAATTTTAAAACGGTTCCTCAAGCAGGGCCAAAAGATGGGCCCAAAACAAACAACTGTGGCATTAAAGATGATCATAACAAAGCATAGTAAACTACACGAAACTATAGCTACCGCATCGTGTGTTGCAGGATTTGAAGTTAGATAATTGAAAGTTCAGCCGGGAAAAAATATTTCTTCCATCTAGGTACAAAAGAATATATTTCAGCTTCCTACATCAAGTTTACCTGATCAAAATGTGCTCAAATAATCCATTTTTCTAATACAATTAATTTCGAGGCACATATCAACTGCAACACAATTATTCACTCACCTGGACAACACAATCACCATCCATAAAGAACCTGGCCAGAATAGGTCACAAACACGAAAACGTTAATACGGAGCAAAAAGCGCTTCATTTTGTCTCACATACACCACTGCATTAATAACCAATACCTAAGCAGCGCAAACAACAAGCATAAATAACCATAATAGCATTAATTTATTAATAGGCTCGATACGAAACAAGAAAGACGAACCCAGCAATAATACGAGATCACCCAGTAATAATACGAGATCACCCAGCAATAATATGGGGATCACTTTACTTACCGAAAGCTGTTGCAAGCACCTTGAGTATCATGGATATCATGGCGGGAATAATTTGGGCTGATTTACTACCCACATTCATCATTACAGTCCCCGTAATTTTCTGTCAGTGTCAATCTTCCATCTATTCAGAATGCAAGTGAATCCACGATGACTGGGGCGAACGCGGCGCGCTTTCACGTGCAGTATATATGTACGGAGCACCGCACACTGCATGCATCCACTGTGTTCACTATTTGGAAGTAGTGTAAGAACACTACTACGTTACCAATTTAGTTTGGGAGGGATCCGATTCGGAGCTTTTGCAGGGTATGGTCTGACCAACTCTCAGCTTCGCTTCTGCCGCCTTGCTCTCAGCACTAGCTCTGCACGCTACGCTGTAAATATAATATATCCACACTGCATGGAGTTTCACTGATATTACCTAAAACCTTCTACGAATTTCCGGGAGTTTCGATACTAGCTCACAGCTTAATGTGACTATGAGGGGAAAATAGCAAGGCCCTCAGTAGCGTCCGCAAGTGCAACACACACCTTTATTATTATACTAGTAGACCCGTGCGTGAAATATTCACGCAATAACCTATACGTTTGCCTAATGCCTCTAGGCCGGTGCGGAATCTCCTCTTATTTGCTTCTTTCGTCTTTCTTCATTGATCCTTTGTCGTGCTGTCATCCTTAGGTCTTCTATACAGACAGGCAGCAGTAACATCTTGAGTAAAATACTCCAACAAACTTAAACAAAATAGCTTATATACAATGTGTTCGCCCTGCGCAAAACAAAGGTTACTTCTAGCCATGGGTGCGAGCCAGACGTCGTATTCATAGACAACCATGGAGGTGAGCATGGTTACCTGGCACTATTATAGCTATATAGATACCGTTGATACCGTCTTTCCACTTCAAATATCTGTTTCATTTGAGGTGCTCAAATTTTGACCTATGAAGAACAAACTGCTTCGTCAGAGGAAAACAGTAAGCTAGAAGAAATAATGATCTACTCCCCGTGAAAACTTATGTTTCGTCGGTTTCGTTGACAATTGCATTAAAGTGGGAAGAATAGCTCATGCAACGAAATCATCAGTGGGAAGAAACTACGAATCAAGAAGCATGAGAGTGCCAACGGAATCTTCAGACATCTTCAGTGCTACGATTTCAACTTCGGCAATGCAAGAAGTACATTCAGACATATACTGGTCGCCCTATACTTTGCCGTAGATTCGATGTATGGAGAAGCTAATACTCTTACAAATCAGACTAAGCCTACGATGTCTTCATTGTTGGAATATCAACTGCCCCTGCTTAAGATACGTTTGCCATCTTCTGCAACCCGGCCTATTTTCTGCCCACCACTTTCAACGGAGCTTGAGAGGACAACCAGAGTCTCCAACCTGGGCTAAATTCCGCCTATCTATTTCGTTAAGAGCGAGACACCAAACATATAAATAATATAAACACACGACGGTCATTCTTAGTATGAGATTAGTTTAGCCTCAGAAGTACGACCACCAACAATATATAGGCCATGATGCTGCTGCCAAGGTGTGTGTTCTATATACACATATACATAAATTTTGAAAAGAATTGATAAGCCAAAGGGCAAAACAAGAGTATAAACATGCTTGTCGAAACGGGAGTCGATATAAATAAACCCTTTCAGATAGGTGACTTACATATATTGCATAGTTGGCTACACCTCAAGGAACAGAGGGGAGAAAGAAAGGAAGTCTTGCTAGCTATGCTATAACCAACCACATAGCAAATGTGGGCTAGCTACGTGTCTCTCAATCACCGTCATGGACTCTATAATAACTTGAGGTGTGATTAGGCCGTAAATATTGAGTGACACACAGGACGCATCACAACATGGGGTCCTTCTGAGAGCACAGGGACATGGGTACTACACAGTAATAAGACAAATGCCTACAGCTCGTCGCTGTTGCATAAGAAAAGCGACCTCTCCTTCAAAATCTAAATGCCGAATAGATAGAGGGCGATTTGGATTGAGCAGCAAAATTAAGCCTTTGAGGCTTGACATGTTCGAATCTTCAGACTAGTGCCCTGGCTTCGACTTGCTGACAGCAGCTTCAGGCGGTGACTGCTAATCAATTAACATGCAGTGACACCTCCATGAACTTAGTCTTACTCCGTAAAATAGATGTTTTAGTCGGCTGAACCCAATCGGGCTGTTTCTAGCACCTACAACACGATTTAGAGCGACGAATCTAACGTTCTAGTCTGTACTTCCAGACAAGTTAAGTCGTGAAACTTTGGTTTAAGTCGACTTTGATGACCCAAAAGAACGTGCCCTAAGGCTACCGACCTAGCACGAGTTGCACGTGGCAAGTGTGTCACATAAAAGCGTTCACAATGTGATACATAAACTCAAATGAAATTAGCCGATATGCTAACGAACCACATTTGTAAGTGATAACGGCGTACAACGATCGCACGGTAGTCGACGGCTAGTTATTCTACCTAAATGCCCGGCGACAGAACATGTGCACGCAGGGTGTCATCGCGACATTCGCAAGGATGTAATTTTTTCTAGTGCCCTATAATGGGTTGAACGTAAATGTCGTCGGACCTGAAGTATCGAGGGGACAATTACGCGCACACGGGAAATTACACTCGTGCATTACAGTAATTAGCTTACTCAGAGGACGTTAGCGTCCGCTAATTTATGTTTGGTGCAAGGCTGGACAGGACGGTGCTCCAGGTCACACACAGCTTGCAGCTGAGTGGTGTAGCCATTGAACTTGTCAGCGAGCAATAGCATAAAACGCTGCAGGAGTTCTGTGAGCCAAACTTATTGTCTTGGCTAATAGACCAGTGACAAAGAAGTGGCGCTACACCAGAATTCGCATATATGGCACAGCGAGTTTCTATTTATAGTAATGTGCAACGACACAACTAATAGCGATTTTGTCTAATATTTATAATACTATTGCCGAATTGAATATAACAGACGGAAACAGTTGTAAACTAGAGGACTCTGAGCACGCATACCTCCGCCAAGCGAGGCAACGGTAGCAAAAAATTCAAATTGGCTCTGAAACCACAATTTTCTTTGTATAAACTCGAAAATCTAATCATTTTGTGTCTTCTGATTGTAATAACAGCTTGTGCAATTTTCGTGAAGATCCGTTCATAACTTTTTTAGTTATACTGCTAACAAACATTATAACAAACATAAGTCAAACATACAAACGAACAAACCGATCTGCACCAAAATTTAATCATTTATGTCATTCAACAATACTAACAACCCCTATAAATTTCATAAAGATCCATGCATTACTTTTTGAGTTATTGTGCTAACAAGCATAAAATTAAAAACAGTGACAAACGAACGAACAAACGGATCATTACCAAAATTTGGTCATTTACTCTTTGTTATATGCCTAATAACTCGTGTTAATTTCATTCGAGTCCATCCATAACTTTTTGAGTTATGGCATTGAGAAAAATGAGGCAGACAAACAAACAAACAAACGGATGGACATATTTATCTTCACCAAAAGTTAATTACCTGTTCCTCCTAACATACCTAACAATCCAAGTAAATTTCGTTCAAATCGGTTCAGAACTTTTTGAGTTATCTTGGTGACAGACAGACCAACACGACGAAAACATAACCTCCTTGGCGGAGGTAACTAGGGCACTCTGAGAGCCCATACTTTCGCCAGGCAAGAGAACGTTAATGAAAAATTCAAAGTGGTTCTGAAACTATGATTTTCTTTTTATCAGCATCAAAATCTGGTCATTTTTGTCTTTTGACAGTAATAACAGCTTCTGTAATTTTCGTGAAGATACATTCATAATTTTGGAAGTTATACCTATTGCTGACAAACATTAGTGAAACACATAAAGAGACCAAGCTATCATCACCAAAATTTGATTTGATCATTTATGTCTTTTAATATTTCTAAGACTTCATGTAAATTTCTTCAAGATCCGTTCAGGAATTTGTTTAGTTATTTTGCTAACAAACATATAATCAAACACCGGGACTAACAAACGAACAAACATTACGAAAATTTTGTCATTTACTCTTCGTAATATAACAAACAACTCACGCAAGTTTCATTATAATCTGCCTTCAACTTTTTGAGTAAAGCACTAAGAAAAAAGAGTTAGGCAGACAGAACGTTGAACGGATCTTCACAAAAAGGTGATCATCTGCTACTCTTAACACACTTTACAACCCTTGTAAATTTCGTAAAAATCTGTCCATAGTTTTTTAAGTGATCTTGGTGACAGACAAACAGAAAAAACGAGAAAAACACAATCTCCTTGGCTGTGGTAGTAATTATAATCGTTATAATCCTAGCCTAAGTCTTCCTACCTATTGCTTTACCTGCTGCGATCGAACGAGAGGAAGTACAACATGGCGTAGGATTCTAATAGACTGACAGTCAGTCACGAGTCGGTAAAGAATGCCACGACACTCTGGCGGAGTTGTGACGCAGCCCAAGTCTCCGAGCAGCGAAAAAACGGACCCCGGCCTAGCTGTGACAAAGCTCAAGTGACTGAGTCAATAAACGAAAAATGCAGCAGCACTCCGGCCAAGTCGTGAGACAGCCAAAGTCGCTGAGTCAGTAAGCAAAACATGACGCAGGATTCCGGCCTAGCCGTAGGACAGCCTCCAACGCAGAGCCCGCAAAGGATGCGGTAGGAGCCCGAGCCCCATCCTAGTAGTAAGGCAGCTAACGTGAGTAAAGAATGCACTAAGGCTCTGGCCTAGTTGAAGCACAACTAGAAAATGCGACATCGGACCCCGGTCTCGCTACAAAACAGCAAAGAATGCAGTAGGAGTCTGACCTATGAAGCTGTAGCGCAAGTCACAGAGTCAGTCAGCAAAGAACGCCACAGGACTCCAGCATAGTTGCGCGAGCGCAGTCATCATACAATCGATGAGTAATGGCAGGACCCGTGAGAGTACCTGTAGTTAGGCTCACAACCTCTGTTCTTAGGTGATCACTGTGAGAGGGGCGAGTGGCGCTCGGTCCCAGAGTGTTATGAGCGACGGGCTGCTGGGAGTGGAGCACCAGCAAGTGTTCTCACACGAAGTGCGCGAAATAAATTATAGTTAAATGTATATTCCTTGGTACCTTGGGCGATTTCGGACGAAGTCCATGTGGTGTTGTGCACGCTACCGCACCTGTGTAGGGCCCTAATCGCTTTGCTGCTTCCCGTCGGGAGACATAGGGGAGAATCAATAGCAAGCTATCTCCACAGTGCACGTAACCGCTAACAGCTGGTTCATCTATACAGCCTTGGTAAATGAGAGTAAAAACGAGTGCTTTTCCAATTTTATGATTTTCATATCAGTGAAATTGTAGATATGTCGTGGCATTTTGTTGAAGAGTTTCGCTCCTTGCGCGTTAAAGCAAATAGGATGCCGTTTTGCGGGTGCTTCTCCACCATGGGACGCAGATGCACTATGAAAGATTTACCTCAGTAGTTCGTGTTGTTAGTTTAAAGTGTCTGGCAACAATTTGCTCTTTCACATTCACCGTGATACAAGAATTTTGAAATACCTAAATATATATGATAATGCATTCCAATCTTCGTTGTAATAAGGGTCAATAAAGATTACAAAGTCGTTGATGAGAGTTGAACTCCTGCATGCGCTGAATGTTAGGAACGAATGATCTTTGAGTAGCCTCGAATTGTTCGAGGTCTCTTCGTTTACTTGTCGTCGAAAGAAGGGAACAGTACCTATTCGATGTTCAGCAATATTACTTTCATAGGGTGAGCATCACCTCTGTTTAGCGTAAAAAGTCTTCAGCACTCAGCCGTTTGTTCCATTTTCACGGTTTCATATCTGGCCATAGGGTCGTCAAACGTGGCATCATCTTGCACTCTCACATCAAGAGACCTCTCAAAACTGTCTCTTTAATTTCAATATCAATCAATAGTTGCATGCATGTTACACGGACTCAGAGAAAGTAAAGTGTGTTCCGTGTATCAGCAGCTCAATATATATCTCATTAAAATATCAATTTGAAATCCACTGACCACAGGGAGGTACGGTATCTACTTACTAAATTTGAGTGCACAAGATGCGCATTTTCTACTGATTCCACAGCTAGTAGTATTTGGGTGTCATCGGCATATGAAATATGGACTAATATTAAGTAGAAGTCGACGAGATTAATCGTTTAGTCTCGTCGACTTCTATTTTACATTAGATTTTTTGCCTTGTGTAGTTCTTAAATATGGACTAGGTATGCAGTTGTATCCCTGTCCCATGTCATTGAACATGAGAAAAAGTACAGGACCATGAACCGTTTCTTGGAAGTCTCCACTCAGTCTCTACTCTACCGACTGGATTACGAATACTTGGTTGTTGACAGTTACGCCCTGGGTAATAATGGAAACAAATGCTTCAGGTCAAGCCACATCCCATGACTGCCCATACTGGAACGTCTCAACCGTAAAGAATCGTGTTATACTCAGTCAAATGCATTCGAAAAGTCCAAAAATATCACGTTCAGGCTATTGCCTTGACAAAGTGAATCGAAAATGGAGTTATAATGCTCTTTAAGCTGTGCGATAGTTGCAGGGTTGCGGAGCCGATGGCTATAGTCCGAGTTTTGGCCCACAAGGTTTTTACCGACACCTGGTATCTCGGAGACTGACTCCGACCCCATACTAAAATTAATTTTTAGCATAACCATATTTTTAGGTCAAGTACCAAAATACACAAATATTTACATAAAAAGTGTTTGACAGTTGCAATAACATTCCGCATCATTAGCAACACTTGGGGCATAAATTTTTATACGGTTTTAATTAAATATCATAATAATTTGGTAATACTTTTCTTCAGGCTATACATTCTCCACCAAAAATATATCCCGACATCACAGTAAAGACAGTATATTTGTTGCTTTTGATATTTGCCATTGCACCTGTATTACTTGCACCATTTGGAATCTGCAGTGGTTAACAATGCATAAAATACCCATTAAGTATAAGAATAAGCATAAGTAGTATGCCCGCGGTAGCAGCAGCCTAGGGTGCTGAACTCATCTGGATGTTGCTGGTGGGAAGGCTCAGCATTTGACAAGCATCTGTACAGCTGGCGTGAAGCACTTACTTTTCCCAGCAAAGGGAGGGTAGGGGCGCGGGTCGTATCATAAGACCTTTCGACGATGGCACATTGTTCTTGACCAGCCGTGTTGGACTGTAGCTGTACACTCCTCTGGGCAAGGTGGCATATATACGCAGTACAAACCAATGAGTGTGGGTTTCCCAGTAGGGTGAGCGGTCAACTTGATATTACCTTTCTCAAGCAAGAATCACCTTGAACCAACTACTCTCTGTCAATCGTTATCACATCGTTTTAGCAAGAAGAAAAATTATTCTTGGTGTTTGCAATATCTTTTATCATTACAAGTGCCCAGCTAGAAACCAAAAATTCCATTGAGAAATTAATAAAATATTATGTAGCTTATAGTTTAAGTTAGTTTTCAGGAGTCGGAGTCGGGCACTAAATTCAGACTCCTACTCTTGAAGCCAGCGGTCTTCCAATTCCTCCTCAAATCTACCAATAATTCCTAACAACTCTGACTTTGTAACCCTGGTTGGTAGAACATTCACGTTGAAAGCTATGCTATATTGACGTGAGTAGATCATCGCTCTCCGGATGATGTACTAAGTTTTCACAAAATACCTTCTCAAAAGATTTTACCAAGTATTTGGAGATAGAAACAGGTCTGTAGTTTGGATATTATAGTTTCCAGCACTGTGAATGGGTGTACGACTGCATGCTTATAAGTGACGGGTATTAGCATTAGGTAGGTACCGCTTCATCCAATGACTTACGCCATATAAAGAGGTGTTCAAAATTTATCACTGCCACTTTTTTAAATAAATCTAAATACTGCATGCAAATGAAAATAACATGTTGTTTAACTAGTAATACTTCCGAATGCGTATAATTTATTCAATATGACTTCTGTCGGTATCGATACCCAGCTGCATTTGCAAACACTTGGAGAACGCTTTGCTAGAGTCACGAATGATAGCTTGGGGAATTTTTATCCATTCCTTCAAGAGTCTTGCCTTCAAAGCTTCCAAATTTTTGTGATGGGAAGCTGAGACCTTGCTCTGTAATACGCAACAAATGCTGAACTCAAGGGTATTAAGATCTGGAGATGAAAAAGGCCATTCTTCCTTGGAAATGAACTCGGGCACATTACTTGCCAACAATAATCAGGGTAGGCAAAAACCATTGTTTTTTATTTGATTTTAGGTTTTGTTTTTCCTACTTCTAGGAGTTTTATCCAATATCAACAATCATCAACAATATTAGTCACTTCATTTCTACTTCTTACTGTACAATAATCAATTTAAGAAAAAGGGGTTAAGAAAAAGAAGTTAGCAGAGTGCCTGTATTTGCTATGGCTACATTTAATATTCAATCTGCAGAGATGCTGTGATTTATAATTGCAATATAATATCATTTGAAAAATTTAAAAACGCTTCAAAATACAAATACGACGCGACCGAAATAGCTAGCTGCTATGGTCAAACCAGCGTAAGGAGTCCGATGGGCGTGGCTAAGAACGCAAAGCAACTTTGCCAAATCTCACTTAAGTGCGTGGCATAACTTGTCTCAATCGATAAAATTATATTTATATTCGAATACTCAAAGTGCATTAGTTAATAAATTAGATTTAGCACTGCTGCGTTCAATTCAGCCCAGCTCCTAAAGGACTGCTTACACTAGTCTGACTATAGCTAATTAAAAGCAGAATATTGAACTAAAGAAAGTGAAATAGCTATATGCCTACATCCTTCACGTGACCTCACTAGCAATCGAATAGCAACAATATAACTAGTACTTCTAATTTTCTGTAGCGGCTAGATAACCACAATATAATTATATATGAATCTCTGAAATGAAATAATACAAAATTCAATAAGTTACAGGGTTTTAATAAACATAAGTAATAGTTGACCCTAACTGTCCTAACGGTCAAACGGATTCCTAAATAGAAACGCATTAACTCATCCTTTCAGTTGTGTAAATAAAATTCAATAATTTCTAGAAGTAAAATTGCTTATTTTACAATATGAACAAAAAATAAAAAATCAAATAACAACAAAAACATGTATTTTTTGGTTGGTTTACACCAACCCTGACCATACTCGAGTTTTGATGTTTTTGCTCCGTGCGAAGGCAAAGAATGGGTGAGAGATGTTTTAACTCGTAAAACTAAATTTGTGAGTATTAATAAAAATTTGCATAAATAAAAAAAGTTGTAACGGCAATCATTGAACAATCTATAAGTTACAGTTGATGACAGAAGATGAACACATTTTAAGAAACCTGGCGAGAACATAATCCGGTCCCGGTCTCCTTGTTAGTTACGTGTTTCTTCTAATAATCGTATGTATGAGTTTATAATCTTTACATTAAAACTTCTTACTCTCGGCGACCCTCCATTTCGCTCATTTCTTTATCGTTATCAATACTAGAGCCACTTCCGTTCACCAGTGGCTCGCTTTCGCGTTTCTACGAAAGACTAATTCGTTATACTTATAAGCGACGATGTACTTACTGCTTCCTTTCATCTTAAGGATAGCCGACAACCTTTCTTACACTTTCTTTTCATCATGTGATCCTTGCAAGCCGTAGTTCGAAGTCTCGAGTTTCTGTTTGCACTCAATTAGGGGCAGCCACAGATCGCCTATGTTAGTTTCTAACGTTTCTGACGTTTGATCAATCGTGCCGTATTTCTGAGCAATCTTTTGCGGAACTTATGGTCTCGGTGTTCACGGTATTTCATTCTTATTGATGGTAGATCCTTCACACACATTGCGTTTAGATTGTGAAAACAGGTGATACTGTAATTTTGTGCATTATTTAGCAAACCATTCACTTTGCAGCTTTTGAACTCGGTTGTAATTTCTATGAATATGTAATCAGATAAAGCTGTATCACGAATGCTGACATTTGGTATCAATGTGTACTTTCGGTAAAGAGAGACCTAAATGATGTTTCAAAACTTTCGGCACAAAATGATATTGTCTTTATTAGATTCCAGCACGAAATTTTTCGTCTGTAATGTTTAACAGACTTGAGTGTTTTCATCCAAAGAACAGAATTTCAAAAAGCCTGAAATGTTCCATTTCCTCATAAAATGCTAAGTATAAGTGAGCGAATAATGCCCAAATCACATTTTAAATTGCCAAGTACACTGTTGTAAATGGGTAGTTTAATTACTTACACAAATCAAATCACTACACAACTAGTGTACAAGTGCGATTGTACCTATTTTCAGCTCACGTGAGATACAGGTCGACTGAAATATATCGGTATGAAGATGGGCTAAAATGGCTCGTGTATAATAACTGCAATGGCAGAATGTTCGAGCGCCAGACTTACGCGCGCTAGTACGCAGGCTTGAGGCTCGAGGCCTTGGCTTGCATAGTCAGCACCTCAGCTCTTCAGACGCTACTGCGGAGGTACCGACCTTAACCAGAAATGGGGAAGTTCGAGAGACCGCAATTGTTGCACGAGCCTCCTTCGTCTCTGACGCCATAACTCTAACAATCTGTGACACACTGCAGTTGTGCACTCTTCTGAAGCAGGAATCAATGCTCGCGGATTTCCTACTTGGGATGGGCGGTCAACTTGACTTTTCCTTTACTATTATAATGCACATATGTTTCAGTCTCAAGCAATTCAGCCAAGCAATTTTGTTTCATAAAACCGTCGAAGTTTCAAACGAATAAGTAGCTAAATAAAATCGGCAGCGCCGCTGATATTCTACCATGCAGTATACTGTAGATGTAGCTCAGAAAGAGGACGTGGGTCTTGATTAAATTAATAAGTACATAACTGCACGTGCTGCTTCCTTCAATGTTGTTAAGCGGCTGTGCGGAATCTGCCTCTTGTTCTTCGACCCAAAATTTGTATTATTTCCTCATGCACAAAAGATCCACACCAGGCGAGCCATCAAACGTCAAATTTCCATAGAAAACTGGTATAACTGACTGCACGTTAAGCTCGAATTATGTAAGTATAAGAATTGCTAACATCCGCTTCCATGGAGATACAAAATCTTTCTATCGATCATTCTTTCTCAAAAACGTAAATCTGCCGATCGTTGCACTGTAAACTACTACTTAGGACAGCAGGACGATACCAACGAAGATATGCAGAGCAGGCATAACTGTAGAGGGAATTTTACTCATCATTTACCCCAGAACGATAGGTTTTGCATCACTACTGTCACATATAAGAGAAATTACATCTTTTAAGCTTGGGAAATAACGAACACTCAACAATACGAACTAGAGCACCCCCGAGAGCGCATACCTTCGCGGTACCAGCATGCTTACGTTCGCAACTCTAACTCTTGTTATTCACAGATCTTTCTGAAATATGTAAGAAATGTTAAAAGGCACAAATGAAAAAATTTTGGTGATGAGCGATTTGTGTGTTTGACTATATGTTTGTCTTAGGATCTAACCACATTCTAGAGCTTACGATCACGCCAAACCATTTTCATAACCCTTTACCGCACGAAATTATTTAAAATGACTCCTACTGTCACAAGTATTGCAAGTTCGAGGCCAACCCAGACACACAAGCTCTTTGCTCATCTAGGTGATGCCAAGCAAGACAACCAGGGTTGGTAAAAACCATGTTTTTCTTTTGTTTAAACCAAAAGCCATGTTTTTTTCTTAAAAATTTTTTTTTGTTTATTTGTTTTTTAATATTTTGTTTATTTTTCCTAGTTCTAGGAATTTTATCCAACATTTAAAGGGTTTTCTACTTTGTAAACATGTAGTTAGCTAATCATCAATCTTAGTCGCTTCATTTCAACTTCCTGTTGTAGAAGAATGACTAAGACAAGAGGTTATGAAAAATCAGCAAAATACGTGTACCTATTTGCTATGGCTGCATTTAATATCCAAACTGCAGAGAAGCTATGATTTATAATTATCGCCGTATAAAATCCTTCAAATTACAAATAAACTTGAAAGAGTAATGAATTAAAGAAAGTGAAATAGCTATAAAATCCCTTGAAATATCTTAGAAACACTTCGAAATACACAGAAAACTCAACAGAAATGGCTAGCTACTAGCTAATTAAAAGCAAAGTAAAAGTATTGAACTGAAGAAAGTGCAATAGCTATATGCCTACATCCTTCTCATGAGCTCACTAGCTATCTAATAACAACTATAACTACTCTTCTAACTTTCAGTAGCTTCTAGCTTACCAGAATATAATTAGACATGCATCTCTGATATGAAATAACACAGAATTCAATAAGTTATAGGTTTTTAATAAATATCAACAATAGTTGACCCTAACTGTCTTAACAGTCAAACGGACGCCTAAATAGAAACACATTAACTCATCCATTCCGTTGTGTGACTAAAATTGATGCTTTCTAGAAGTAAAACTGTTCATTCATTTTCGGGTTTAGGTATGAGTTTCTTTAGTTATGTTCCACGTAATTTCAAGTTGAATACCATAAAAACCCTTTTGTATCGCGCCTATAGGATTAGCTGTAACTATTTTCATTTGCATGACGAATTACAGTTTTTAAGTACGTACTTTAATGCCAATGAGTTTCCTTTAGGACTCGTTAATTCCCATGTTAAAAAATTCTTAGATAATATTCTCTCCGGCCGACCGTCTCCTTCTGAAGTAACACAGCATACCATGCATTTTAGTTCCCCATATTTTGGTCCGCAGTCAGATAAATTACGAACAGAGCTCTTGAATATATCAATCCAATGTTTTAGTAACATCCGCTTTAGAATCATTTAGTCTAATAAGTATACTATCGGTTCATTTTTTAAATTTAAGCACGTGCTTCCTGTCGGCATGAGACGATCCCTTATCTACGAATTTAGTTGTGCCAATTGTGCATCTTGCTACGTGGGGTTCACTTCCCGCTGGCTTTCCGTAAGGGCATCCGAACATGCTGGCCGAAGTCCACGTACCGGACCCTCCCCATTCAAACGTTAGACTCCATGCAGAGAGGCATGGTGCTCCCGTCAGGCTAGAGAATTTCAAAGTTCTCTCTGGATCACCGTATTTTAGTGACTTGCAGATATTAGAATCAATCTTTATTCATAGTTTGAAACCCTCCCTTAACGATATGCAGAGTTCATTTCCCTTAGCGATACTAAATTAGGTTTGTTACTCCTTTCTTTTACATGTATAGTTTGGAATTTCNCTTTCAAGGATCGCCAACAGTATCTTCTGGATTGGGAGCAGCGAAGCCATTTTAGGCACCATTTCCAAGTCAAGTGGCCACCATATATCCAACCAAAGAAAATATCGCGGACGACAATAACGGGCACAATCATTCACACCACACAGAAAATTTTATCCATTTGAAGAGATGAAGCTGCATTTTGCGAGTCATCACCGCACGCCTAAGTTTTAACTTGTTCGCACCAAAGTTGGAAGTAAAATGAATCTAGGGGAGAAACTGTGCATAAGCAGAAACAGCAGGTCCATCAGTAACTGTTACAGCTCGGACGCAGGGAGTTTATAATCGCAACGTCTACACGTTATGATCCCGATACTACATGGCGTAGTCAATGCACGCATAGATTTTGCTTGTCTTATACATAAGCGTTAACGTTCGAGAAAACATATATGAAACACGGCGTACTCAAGTCATTGTTTCGATCACGATGTACATTAAATTTAAAAACGTAATTGCAACGTTTATGAATAAGATATGTTCAGAACACTTCGCTCAATTTAACTATATACTATAAATAGCAGTGTGATAAATTATGTGAGGGGATCATTACAAACGAAGACATATCTGCCTATCTGTTATGAGGCGCGTGATTAGAGATGCGAGCAATAAGTGCGCCCACGTACAGTAAGTTAGCGCACTGAAGACTGAGTGGTAAAATAAAGTCGTCGGACTGTCGCCAGGCTTCCTTTCAATAAAACCCATAAGTAAAAACGCATAGCTCGGACACAAAAATACATGAGACAAACTTTCAAAATGTTCTCTTTATGGATGAGGCTAGAGCTACCCTTGATGGCCCGGATGGGTGGGCCAAAGTGTGGAGTCCTCTTGGAACCCCTATTCCGCATCGACTGGGACGCCAACAAGCAGGTTGAGGTGCTATGTTTGGGGCCGGTATCACACTTCAAGAGCTTATCGGACTTTTCCGAGTACCAGAGGGTGCCAAACTAGAGGCGTGCGCAGACGAGCGACATCATCACTGACTTCGAAGAGACAAAGTTGTCGGATCGTCAAGTTTGGCCCGATATTTCACAGCACACGTAGAAGAGGGAAGGTTCTTGCAGTTGCAATGCCTTGGGATGAAATTATAAAAAGCTGCGTGAAACAGCAATGGTATATATTAAATTTTTAAATTACGCTCCTGGTGCTGGTCTTCAAGTTTTCCGACTCTGATTATTTTATACAACTTGCATTAAGGCAAGACTCGGCTTGGACCAGCCATAGGTACTCCACACGGATTAAAAGTCTACAACAATATTTGTTCACATGCGAATATCTCACTCTTTTTACATCTCAAGACCAAAAATCCACAATAAACTTGAAAAATTTGAGACAATTTGTAAAGTGGTTTTCCAGAGTCGGAGTTTAGCTCGAAATTCCAACTTCGGCTCCTGGAGTAAGTGGATTTCCGACTCCGACTTCCCCTCAAATGCTCCGACTCTGCAAACTTGGCTACAATACAATAAAACAGCATAATAAACACCGCAGTGTGTTTATTTGTTTATATATTTACTAGCTGCAACCGTGAAGATTTCACAGTCTGGCGGAGCCTTTCACGTTCGGGTCCTGAAAATTAAACAGTACAAAGCATACCAAGCAATTGCCGACTCAGCATGCTCGATGCCACAAAGATCACTCTACAGGCTCTTCCCTCAAGCCTGGGACCTCTAGCACAGAATTCCGGCACGCATGGCATGCAGCTGCTGTGGGTATGATGGTAATAAAAGACACCTTAAATACTTGAAATTCATCCCTGACAATATTGAATTCCTATAAATATGATAACCTTCAATATTATCGCTGTGATTAAACATTGTAAAAAATAATTTTGTGAAATGAAATAGACCTTTCATTGAAATACAGCGTATGTACCGATCATGCACTGCACGAAGTAAACAGTCGAATTGCCAGCATGAAAACAATAAAAAAGTACGTATATAGAATGTTCGGAAAAAATCAAACATTAATCAAAGACCACAAAAAAAACGAGTGCGACCTATAACTAGACCTATATATCACAGAGCAACCTTGCCCTATAGCAAGGCTGTAAATGCAAGGCACTGCTCATTACAAAAGCCAATAACGTTGTTTAGTATAACAGAGCACACCATACACAAGAGAGAAAGAAGAAACGGTTGACACACACAGAGAGCAATGTCCGCTCGTTAAAGGAGGCGCTAGGAGCGGTTGCACTGCCACTTTATTTTACAGAAGCCTAAGCATTGAATATCACCAGAAATCAGGAGTTTCTGCTTCCGAGACTTATATGCTCATCACGCTTTAAATTGCAACCTATTCTGGTTACGGCAGCTCATCCCGTACGGAGTACCGACCTTCCTGCATCGCAGAATATCTTA